>VCRD01000896.1:28275-95109 GCA_006783055.1 Trinorchestia longiramus
TAGAGGCTGGTATTACGATATAGTTCAGCCTCCTTTAGAGGCTGGTATTACGATATAGTTCAGCCTTCTTTATAGGCCGGTATTACGATAATGTGGAACAGCCAGCTCCATCCAAAAGGCAGAAAAAAGTGTTATATCACGCATGCAAGGAATGGTAATGGGTTGTCAACAGGAGTTATACACGGTAGAACTTGCCTCTTAGAGCAAAGTATCTTACAAACTACATACACATAAGAAGCTCCACAAGCATTTACATCACGAACTTAGAGTTAGGATCAGGTGGAAATCGGTTGATCATCCGTTTCAGATAATACACACTATAATTAAAAGACAGGCGCAAGTTAAAATTAGTTAGGACTCCCAGGCAGTAGAAAATGGAAGGACTTTGCCCAACTGACAAAAATCCGAATTCTGGAAAAACAAACTGAAAGAGAAGTTATTAATATAAGAGTTAAATTGAAAGCTACAGTGGGTGTACAATATACATGGTGTTGCGCAATGTTTGCAAGAATTAACACTGCAAATCAAAATCAGAATATAAAACTCTTCTCTGGCATCATGACTTCAATCGGAAACAATCCTGTTTCGTGATGAACTGGTGTCTAGATTTACAGTTATTAATCCAAATTTCCTTGTTTTCTCATATTTCTAAAAATGAACGTGCGCAGTTAATGTGCACGAACTGCTAATTTAGCGATCTACTAGCCAGCGTTCACCTGTAAAGCTGTTGTAAAAGCAGGTAAAATAATAGTTCATTTTTGTTTTTCTTGCGTGATATATTAGCTCAAAAACAATATTCAGCTTTCGTCATATTCGGGTATCAGACTAAAGCTCTCCCCTAGATGGTCGAGAGAAATACGAGTTTTTCGAAAATCACTGCGCTCTATGAAAAATGTAAATTATTAACCACGTTAATCCGAAAAGTTTCAATCAAAAATATCATCACCATCGCATCATTCTTGGTTTTAAGATTATAACAATGCGCTCCTTAAATAAAATATCATTCTGGTTCGCACACGTGAACCCAATAAAATGGTAGTCATACGAAGTGGAGCAAGACTTGTTCGATGTCCCAGTTGCCATTTCCAAACCTTTCGAACTCCAGCTAACGTGTCCGAGCTCATACTATATCTGATTTACATCACAAATGTTTTCCAGTACCTCTGCAGCGCTACCTTGCTTTCGTAACCCTTTCAGGTTCTTCTTTTTGATGGAAAGAAACATGAAACATGCTCAAAAATTTATAGATTCATAGGGATATTTCCTTACATTTACGATAGTGGTGCACATTTGAGCTCCTGAGCAGCGCAAGAACTAAATTCTTAAAAGTAGTATGCTCTCTGTACCACTAAGCATTAAATATGGCCTCTTCGGAAGTATGAAATGTGTACCACTAAATTTGAAAAGGTTATACCGGTATATGGTGAATATTCAGCTTGATCAAGTTCAACGGCTCGTTTCTATCACCTTCTTTTATTCTTATCTTCCATGAGGTATTACTTTGACTGACATTGCTGGTTAGCGAAGATGCTATACGTAACAATTTTAAACCATTCTCGCCAGCTAGACCTTTGCTCTAACGTTATTGAATAATCTAATGCAGTCAAGCAAATGCTGTATTAGACGTTAACGTTATACTGCAAGAAAATATAGTCCAGAAACCGCTGCTGACATCCCAAAAGATGTGCACCCACTTCATCTCTTTCTTTGGCATGCTCTCGTTCATAAAGATCTATCGTAGATTAAAGCCTTTTTCTTGTCAGCTAAATCAAGATTTCCACAGATGATGGTTTGTAAATTTGAACTTGGAGTGAACCCACAAGCTTTAATTTTGAGTGAAACAAGCATGGGAAACACTGACATATAGCAAGCATGTGGGTACTAAAATATAGGCCCATTTTAGAATTATGGGTATCACTCAATCTTCGAAATCGTTGCAGCTTTTTTACGGAGACAGTTACCGTTCGCACCCAAATCGTTTCAAAAGTCGTATGTTCATCGATAAGTATCAGGTACATGCAATAATTCGTTTTCATATTGAAATGAAAGAATACTATGAAAGTTCATTATCGAAATACTTCGATACCAATAGAACAAGTCGAAATTTAATCGTCAACCCAACCTCAAGCTTTATGTCGAGGAACGTTCACGATGGAAAACGGGGACGCACAGTAAGACACAGCCCACAGAGGTAGAGTTGAATTGTGCACACGCTACAACAATTAAATTGTGCACACGCTACAACAATTAAATTGTGCACGCGCTACAACAATTAAATAGAACACAGCGCATGTAAGGAACAATAAAGGCACCACATCAAAAAGGGCTATTAATTCAACACGATGTGATGCCCAACAGAGAAGGAAGTGCACGGAACGTTGCGGAAAACATACCACAGACACAGCATATATTTAGTTTGTCCTGGAGATGTGAAGGAATATGACGTGAGTGAATTAGATACGATGCGTAGTTTACAGCAGCAAACGTGACATGCCATTGACGCAGGAATCAGTACGATGCACATAATTTCATATCTGAAAATTGAGAGTAAATAACAAGATATAAAATGAGTAAATGCGATAAATATGAGAATACAGAAGTAAGAGCAATAACAAGAAAGCGTGCAAGACGGAGCGTTGATAGGATGATGAAGTTCCACAACTAAGCAGTTTCATGTGCATGTACAAGCGACTGCTTTCCCGTCTGAGGGACAGTCAGAGGTGAAACACACTTGCGAGGGACAAGGCACGGAAAACAGGGTGCAGCGGTAAATCAAGTCAGGGATTAGGGTGAGCTCAGTGAGGTATTAGAGGGTGCAGTATTGAGGGATTAGAGGGAGCTACGCTGCGCTTACTTCCTCTCGCTCTGCAGCTGGTCCTTGCGCTTTTTCATCTCATAGAAGACCTTGTTATACTCGTCTATGTTACCACGGTAGCTCTCGGTCTGCACCGACAGTTCCTGCAAGTACAAATGAGAGTGAGCGCATGCTGAGAGCACGTCCTCGTAACCGCTGGGGAGACAGCCACGTTAATTCATAGCAAAAACAGTACTCTAGATATATGCTCAGCAAAAACTCATTTCAACAATCTTAACAGTAATCGTATAGGACTCTAGTAACAAAATTACAATATGATGAACAGCAAAAAACTGCAATAAGACAATTCAATACTCAAATCATCGTATTTTTATACTGGTCATAAGATTCGTCACTTAAAACAGTTAATTAATGGGCTGAACTACGTTAAATTAAGCACATTTTATTTTGTCCACAATTGAGATGAGCAGACTATCTCCATGTATACAAGCAGACAAGGACAAAGAGCGACGGCGTAGCGTGGTGAAGAGAAGGAGCGGGATTTACCTCAACCTTGGACTCGAGCATAATCTTCCTCTCGCCGTCTGTGGTGATCTCCTCCTCCAAGCGAGTAATTTGCTCAAGCTTCGACTTGACAGCTTTACTCAGAGACCTAATATCGCAATACACGCTGTTAGCACGGAGAGCAGACGGAACACGCTCAACAAACTTCATGGTCAACTAATCAGGACACAACTAATGCAAGGTGATGGTTATTGAGCTCGGTGCTGGTATGGTACCATGAGGTAATTAACGCAACCTTACAATACGGAAAAATAGCATGGTTATGATGAATGCATCAAGACAAAACAGGTAAATGAAGAATGGAGTACGGAGGCAAGGCGACGTGCAACACCTCTCCTGCACGTCTAAGGAGATAAAGAACACTTGAGGCTTATCATGCAGGGGTGGTGAGATGCAGTAACAGGTCACGTAAAAGTTAGGGGTAAAGGATGATATTAGGAGGCAATATACAAAAGACAGCCGCAAAATAATCCATAATAGATAACGCTAACAACTGCGCAATACAGAGAAATCAAGATTTTCAATAGCCTAAACGTTAATTAAGTTTGAGGTGAGGGCCATTACATGGAGAAGGCGGCTACAAATTTTGTGACCAAAGCACATGGCAATGATGGAATACATTAGAGCACCTGTGCACACACACGCTCGAAGTAAAACACCGTACATATACACAGGCATGTACATACACACAAGTAAAAGTTTCATCCAAATGAAACGAAAGCTTCATACACACGGAGCAGAGTGGTATGCATATATGGAATTGCACATATTGTACAACTCCGAGTTAAAAGTTCAAGAAGAGTTAAGGTAGAGCTAAGAGTTAAAGAAGTAAGATATTGTTGACAGACATTCATACCCAATGCTGAAAATTACCAACGTACACCTTGGCACGCTCCACTCGGAGCATAACACAATGTCACACACCGAGCAGAACTAAGAACGTAAAGAGATCCCAGTTAGGGTTGTACCTCAAGCCCAATATCATGACAAATACATATCGACGCTCTATACCGGATAGACTCTGAGATAATTACTTCACAATTTGAGGCTGGTACCCTGAATAAAGATAATACAGTGGACCCTCGGGTTACGGACTCGATTCGTTCCTCAAGTCCCGGAGCAATTCGAGTCTATTTATCTCATTGAAATACATGCAGATGCAATTAATGCGTCCTAGTCTCAGAAACACGGAACATTTCTTTCTTTCTAGGTGTTTTTTAACACAAAACACTAAGATATATGTATCATTCATAGAAAAAAATTGAATAAAATCAATATTTAGCGTTCCTATTTAACCATGGATGTTGCTACTTGCTGGCACTGATAACATTGAGGGAAAGGAGGAAGCTTCTGCTTGGAACAAGACCTAATTCCCTCGGAACACTCTAACACGTTTAGCCAAATCAGCAGCCATTGCTTGTTCCTTTTTTTGGGTATCATGTGAGAGTCGATTTTGCAAAATTGTACCGCTTTCCAAGAAACGAAACATGAACACCACGATAATTTTTCGTTACAATTTCCTTCTCTTCCTTCACACTCAAAAACAACCGCTATTTTAGTGGTTATAACAAGAGTTGAAATACGGTACTTGAAAAGCACGAAATACACAGCATTCCGCCAAGCTACGTTTAACCCTTTCGCGACCAAATTATTCCATACTGATCAAAATATTGCGTAAATTACCAGTTATCTGTACTAATCTCAATGTAATTTTGCCGTAATTTTGAACGAAACATTTAGAATATGGGACCAAAGGGAATTATTTTTAAAGTTCGTTTGGGACAGATTAACCCAACGGTAGCGAAAAGGTTAAATTGCACATGACTGAGAGTGAGACAGTACATGCTTACTTCGAAAGGTACGCACGGAGACGGCCGTGTGCGTGCGAATGTCGGAATGGTTGCATCCTAAGGAATAGTTTACTCTAAAAAGTTGGTCGTGAACCTGGCTTCTTCGCACCCAGAGGGATTCGTAACTCGAGGGTCCATTGTATTATACATGAAAGAAATGCTGAAAACCACTGAAAATCAGCTAGAAAATAAAACCATTGTTCAAAATTCTAACCGATTCCTGCACCAGAAAAACATCCGCTGCAAATACTTGTATCAATTTCGAAAGACTACACAGAGCAGAACATATCGTACACAGTAGAGCACACAAACTGGGCACAATACACAGCATCACATTCAAGCTGGATGCAACACACGCATGGCATAAAACAGTGTACACGTTCATACATACACACATAGGACCGATATACATACGTATGACACACACGAACTAGGAATCACACACCTAGCCAAGGATAGCACCAGAAGAAGAGATGAGCGATCGCACCAATGCCCCCTCGTTAAGCCTACAAGCGGAAGCTTGGAAGATCATTTCCATTACACAAGCGATTATCATCAGCTGTGTGAATAAAACTGAGATATCAAGTGAAAACTATTTCCTGTTTTGCAGTAGACCTGATACTGATGGAACTCTACCACAGCCATTATTTGTAAGACATTTGATTTAGTTGCCATTAAGAAGTTTAGAAGCGCATGAAACAGTCACCACTACAGCATCGCCAGCTACCTACACAACACTTGCATAGCAGCACCGGTCCTCCACAACAGTGATCACTTGACGCTCATGAACTGCCGCGAAGGTAACATCGCAATATTCAGGACCTTTTTCAATAACATGCCTACATCGACGGCGAGTGAGGATTTTGGGTCGGCAGTACTGGAATTACTTCATGTAGGTCATCATCTATTTAATTGAAATTGTGAAAGATAAAATAATTTTTTAAATTGGAGTCTATTGACCCTCGAGAAGAATATTCAACTAACGCGTTTTTGGTACATTAAGTGGTGGAAAAACTTCAGGACGTGAGAAATAATTGAGTACATGGGAAATTTCAGGAGTCCAAGAAAATATGGCGACGCCCAAGCGTACCGCGACTCTAGCACCAATGCTTCAGAAGAGGCAGCTTGCGAAGGTGCACATCAAAAACGTCATGAGTTGCATACGATCTCTAACTCGCCCCACCAGAAGAGATCGATGTTTGATCTGCACTCAAAATGAAGTGAGGAGGCGACGGGGCCTGCTGTCGTACGATGTGTGAGCCATGTACTGGTGTCGAAATATTGAAGAAGCCATCAAATGATCTAAAGCAACTACTAACCTTCAACTTATCCTCGAGATCAAGAGTTCGCCTACGATCCCGCTCTATCTCCTCTTCTAGCTTGGTAATTTGATCAGTCTTTTCAACCATGGCTCGGTCTATTGATCTGCAAACAAGGGAGAAGAAAGGGACTGTCAACCATAACCATAAAATTGTTTTCATCTCAGCAAAAGTACTCAAGAGCTGCTAACAAATATTAATGCTAATGTTCTAGTCTGACAAGCAGCAGTGGATCCACTACTACAGCAAGCCACAGAAGGCGCTTGACAGTTTTGATTTCATCAGGGCAACGCCGAATGATCGTCATCAAACTAGTCCCTTTCTCCAGCCCTTGGTTACTAAACAAATGGGGGGAAGTGAAGCATAGAGTGGAAAATTGGGTAGAGGCCAAGACAATAGAGGCACAGGTACACCTTCGTGGAGTCGATTGCCAGGTAGCGATATATTGGTGCTCTTCTCTGAGGTCTCCTTAAGCTGCTGAACAAGCCGTGTCTCTACAGTACGTTAAGTAGAGAGGCTGTGTAACGCCTGAGCTGTGAGAGTCTGCCGACACAACGCTGGAAAGTTCGTAGTGGCAGATCAATAGCAACTGGCACTCTAATATCGACTCGCACGGGCTCTTGCTGCACCTGAATTGTTTGTCCTCGCCATTGTGAGAAAGCAAGAGGAGTCTTGCTACCGCCCCACGCATGATGCCTAAAATGAACACCAACATGAAGTGAAATGGACAGGTTATCAAGTGATTCATTGAAAGCATTCAAAATGCCGAGTCAATATCACAGACTTCAGCATCTTGATGTTTCTACATAAAAAAATAACTAGAAAGAGAAAGGTTTATGGCAGTACCATCTACACTTCCCAAAAATGAGTAAGTATGTTCTTAGAAACAAATCAGAAACAGTTCAACGACTTGCCACAAAGAATGTACACATAACCGCACTAGTCTCACCTCTTACAATAAATTTATGTCAATCAATATTTTGCATCATACTCTAATGGAGCAAAACCAACCTCTAATGGCAGTCTGAGCCTCAAAATTTATAACTGTGCCTAAAGCGGCAGTATTTTGACTTATAAAGGGAGCAGTACGTCCCACTTTTACAAAGGAGCACGACGTAAAAACTTTTTTAGCAAGAATTGATGAGACTGAAAGACGGGCATTTCATTTACTCGTTTAAATTTGAGCTTCAAGTGTATTTTTTGTGGCTGTCATGATCGTCGTAAGAGTTAAAAATGAAGTGAATTAGTAATACGCGCAGAGATGAGGGTGGCGAAGACAGATGAAGCAAAGAGGCACGCAGCCCGCGCTTGCCCAAGACAGGAGCTCTGACAGACGCGGGCACGACCAGCGTACACAAGAAGTAAAGATCAGAACAGAGGTGTAAGTCACACGGATGATCCAATCAAATGTCTTGCATAACATAGCAATGCCCAAAATAAAGGACTTTAGCGACATCGCTTAAAAACACTATGGGTCTAATTAGCACTTTATCATTGGAACACAATACAAGTTTGAAAAAGTCCATGTGTCTGGACTAAAAAGTCAAGACACGTGAAAGAACTTCAGCGAAACTAGCCGTAGCAACCTTGTGAAATTCACGTAATGAAATTGAAGTTACAACTAATACATGCAACACTAGGACAAAGAAATTTAAATTGATAAAAAATAAAGATATAAAAGCCCACGAAATGCATTTTGAAAATAAATACATTGGAAACTGAGGATATTTCAAGGAAAAAGGCTGAATAACAACAGGGTGGATCACATTTAACAATAATTGGGAGATGAATGGCATGATCTTATAATAATAGCAATAAAAGCAAACGGTGTAACGAAATTGTCGGTTGTATGAATCAGAACACTTGACGAGAATATAGAAAATATTTCAAATCTTAATTTTTACAACTAACAAAGCCACTTCAATAGATAACTCAACGTCACAAAAATATATATCAAATTTTATCATCAGAGTAAACATAAGAATCGATATATATCAGGGCAAGAAAAAAATGGTCTGACCTGAGCTCCTTCTGGATCCATTGATCGCGCTGCTCCTTCGACGTGAACTGACTGCCTCGGCCCTGCTTGGCGTACAGCTCCTTCCGTTTCTGGTCCTTCAGCGACAACCTGCAACCGCCCAGAGCATCTGTTTAGTGCTGGTACTGCAACCCGCTGTGTACACGAGGTGCATGTCTCCAGCCAAACTCGACTACAGTTAGAGCGATGCTCGTTTAGTGGTAGTAGTATTAATAAAGTTTGTTAGCGCTTCAGCGACAACCTGCAACCGCCCAGAGCATCTGTTTAGTGCTGGTACTGTAACCCGCTGTGTACACGAGGTGCATGTCTCCAGCAAAACTCGACTACAGTCAGAGCGAGGCTCGTTTGGTGGTAGTAGTACTAATAAAGTTTGTCAGCGCTTCAGCGACTCGGACTATATCGCGCTGGAGATCTCACAATTTAAGGAACAGTCTATCTGTTATGTCTTGATAACAATAATGTAATATCACTTCAATCATCATACTAGGATTTCTAGTTTACAAACAGTAGCGACAAATAGACATGATCTCAACGGTAATGCAGCGGTCTCAATTATGTTAAAAAGTATTCCTCATTCATTTTGAGCCTCTCCTCATTTTCGAATGAGTGAGTAATAAAGCACTAAATCCATCACTCACACGAAAGA
This sequence comes from Trinorchestia longiramus, assembly GCA_006783055.1. Taxonomy (NCBI): domain Eukaryota; kingdom Metazoa; phylum Arthropoda; class Malacostraca; order Amphipoda; family Talitridae; genus Trinorchestia; species Trinorchestia longiramus. Next base: position 37,508 of record VCRD01000896.1, read on the forward strand.
GACCCAAATGTCACGTCACGTTCATAAGCGGATAGTAGCCAAGCCCCTGGGGTTTCAGCTGCCCACCTATTAACGACTAAACAAGCAACTTATCTATGCTCAAATACATCAGGCATCAATGCAGTGCTCTCGGCCATACTACAGTTGCGTCATTCACACAGCTATGCTCGTTAGGACACAAGGTGTAAGCGTGATTGCTTCACAACCAGACAAATATAGCTAAAGGTTGATAACAATTCGCATTTATTTTCACGTTATCATTATAAAGTTATACTTAGAGCATAACTGATTTCGAGTATAAGGTGACTTTGTATTACATTGGCGGTCCTGCTGAAGAAATGGGAACTGATGAAGGAGAATTAAGGTGTACTTGAAAATAAAACGGAATTCGAAAGTGATACTGATGAGCATACTGTGTTCTGTACCTCACATTCAATGGAATCCATTGCCAGATTTTGCGTTCAAATACGCATCAGAAGAAAGAGGCCTAAATATTATAATACAAAGATTTTACAATGAGGAAACCACCATAAAACTCAGACAATTCAAGTGGCACAACAACAAACCACATTTATGGTGTCACTGTTGTCACCGTCTACCACAGCCAGAAATTATAAACACCGTCAAAACAACAAAAAGGTAGAAGTGAAACGCAGAAACAAGTGAGTTCGATTGTACAGTACGTCAGCCATCCTCGTTAAGAAAACTTTGAGAAGTTCCCCCTTCGGAAACTGACACACACACGCACCACAACCCTGGGACAAAGACAAAATAGACCAGTGACAAGCGAGCAAGCAGAGAATGAATAAAACAGCTACGCACTCTCGCTGCGCAGCGTCCTCCCGTCTCTTCATCTCCTCGTATTTTGGTCTGATGCTCTCGAGCTCGTTCTCCTTCATGGCGATAGTGTGCCGTAGCTTTTCCAGCTCCTTCTCTGCTCTCTCCTTGCTTTTGTTGTCGCCCTGAACCTCGTCACTCAGATCCTTGATCATGAGTTCCAGTCGCGTCTTCTCCTTCAGTAATTGCTGTTGCTCCATGTTGTACGTGTCACGCTCTTCTCGAACCTAAAGAAATCAACAAAGTGTAAGAATTTAAAAAAACTAAAAATGACATACCCTAACAATATTTTGGTGTCGGAAAGCGAAAAAAACACGCCAATCATACACGAGACACATAGTAACATTGATCTATACGGCTATATAGCGAGACTTTCCAGGTAGGGATAGCACTAAAGCTCGGTAGCTCTCGCTGCCCTAATCCGCCGTATCAAATACGGTCTTCCCTCTCGAACTACGATTCATAAAAATTCCTCAATGCAAGACCAGGATCTAAGTCAGCTGGATCAAAGGTTTATTTAAACGTTTTCTATCATAACCAGACTAGCATCTATCACTCGGCCTCATAACATAATTTTACACGTAGCTCAATAGTTCCACTGTATGGTTACGGGACTTCACTGTACACCGTACTCGATTATAAGGATTTTGGCAAGAATATTAGTAGAGATATCAACTCAATTAAATGGACATGTTTCTAATGAAAAATTGTCGACATAAAATACAACTCAAATAACCTAACTCCAGGAACGCGTCTCTCAAAGCTCATTTCATGTTCTCTTAGAGTAAAATGCAGTGAAACAAGTTCAACACGTGCATTTTAGGGTATCAGCTGTCATGATCACGAATCTCACAAAATAAATATTTGACACAAGTTTGGAGCAAGCCACTTTGCGTACTTGTTAAAATAAATATTACATTGAAAAGTCTCTATCAGAACTTTCAAAATTTCTCAGCAGAATGAGATGACGAGAGTTACGGTGGAAATCCTCCTGAACTCTGCCTCCACATATGCTGCAATGGCACTGCACCTTCTGTTCACGCGAGCTAATAGTTGCTAGTGCAATTGTAATTACAACCTAAGAATGAGCTGGATCGCCTTTCTTTGTTAGCTGCTGTTACAAGCACAGACGTTGGGTTTTCTACTCCTAGATTGCAATGATACAGCATAAGGATATGTGATCCAATTTTTAAGGTTGTTCCATATCAATGACAGAGGCGTATGAGAACTTTATTAATCAGTTAGCAATACATATCAAATAATAAGCTCAACTATCGGCCCGACCGTTGAAGCATCTTGCCAACAGCAAGATCTCAAGCTTTCTGTCTTCTGGATGAACCGTTCAAGAATACTTCGCGAGGTCGTTTTTTCTAACGATTGAAATAAAGAAATAAAATGACGGTTGCGAGACCCACTGAAAATCTTTTTTAGATTAAACTGGGAAATTGGTTAACCAAAGAAAGTGCATCGAAAACGAAGGAGGCTATGTACTAAAATAACACGTGATTGTAACTCAGTTTTCTAGTAAATAAATTAAATTCCTTTTGCTATCCCTCGCTTTTCACACAAATACTATTATTTTATATAAACTAGGAACATCTTGACAGAAAATTACAATAAAACAGATCAGTGTTGTGCCTTGCACGAAATGAATTAAAGTAATCCACCTGAACAAGATACCAGGCCCAGCAGAAGTTCTCACTACAGCAAAGGAGTACCTGAGTCAGTTTCTGCTTGATGTCCTTCATGTCTTTGGTGGCAGTTTTAATAGCATCTTGTGCCTTCTGCAGGCCCTGGCGTTGCTTGTCTTGCTCTGCACCAGAATTTTTACGTTGATTTTCCATCTGTAAAATGAATCAATTTCTGAATGAATTATTTGAGAATAGTACCGTGACAATTTGCTCTCAAACTAACGTTCATATTTTTTAGCAAAGGTCACTTTCAAGTTCAGCATTCATGCGAGCACCAACATAAATTAGAAAAAAGAGCTGATACATCGAAAGAAAACTAGGCAGTTTCATTTCATGTATAACGATACAAATATAAAAACAAAGGACATATTTGATAATACTCGACACGCAAATGCCTTGAACACACTAAAAGCTTAGGATCAGTAAAAATACATTCAAGTTGGACTACCTTTTTCGAAAAATTAAAGTTATAGCCACAGAGACACTAGAGAAAAAGTGCCCTCATTTATCCTCACGAGAATACACAAGTTTCCGAATTCTCACGGCCAAAAATCGGAGTAAGAATCTCAAAGCGACCAAGATGACGAGGTGCAACGAGAAGCACGATGAAACTGAAATAAATACATCCGCAAAAGATCGGTTCAAGCACGCCAATTTAATATAAGAACGAAATGAAAAAATTAGAGAACTACTAGCATGTGTTACTGACATCGTCCAGCTTCTTCCTGGTCTCCTTGAGCTCTCGGTCATGTATGGTGTACTCGAGCGAACGTCTCATTTTGTCGTACTTCTGATACTCCTTCAATTCTTCCTTCTCTTCTTCGAGAGTAGCAAGCCTCTCCTCAATGGTACGCAAAAACTCTTCAATTTTTTCTCGTTTGCTCTCAGTTTCTGCGAAATAATTTAAGGTGTAAAATTGTAAACACAATGTAATGAACGTAAAAACATGAATATAATCTGTAATTCAGTGCTCCTTACAGATGGCAGATCCAACCACACTTTATCATCACCTGGGATTGGAAAAAAATAATATTAAACTAAACGCTGCTCATTCATCCCCTCCACAAACCCAAATCAACCTCAACACTCTTCCATCTATCCTATTTGGTACTTTTGAACGGAATCACACAAACGTCAAAACTAGAATACATTTTATTTTCTCTTAGCTGCTCAATCCCTTAAATCAGCGCCCACTGAGACACAATGGAAACGATTGTGCAGTTCTTGTTTAATACAGAATTTAATAGCTAATGTGTAATAGACAATACCATATAAACCTCATTTTTGCCCTTATATCTAACCTTCCACACTAACAGCCGTTTGCACGCCCCACACTCATGACTGGCCTGATCCATTCCGTTGTCCGTCTCTAACCTGCATCACTAAACTGACTCCATATTAGACAGCCACGCAAAAAACGTGCAAAGAATTTAAGAACCCAATCGAGCAGACGAAGCGCCTTTAACCCCTTAGTGAACAGAAGCATCATGCCAGTCAAACCTAATGGGAATGAGGCTCAGAGAACGTAGCTGGAGGGAGGATTGAGCCATGTACTTATGCGATATCCGGATTACCGAGGTCCGTCTTATCGAGGGTTGACTGTATTCCCTTCTCAAAGAAATCGAACTTGCCTTCACAAAATTTCAAATCCAATGAACCAAATGCCTTTACGGAAGTTTCATCCCTAAAAATTAAACTATTCCTTGGATCATCAACGCCAGAACATTCAATGCAATGAACCGACTCTAAAAGCCTTAAAAAGGATTCTCCAAATGACAAAGAAAATTAAACACTTCAAAAACAAAAACCTAAGAAATAGTTTTGTAATACTGTCAAAATGGAACATTTCTACTCGCGAGTACTCAGGACTTGAGAAATAAACCTGCTGTTACAGAACGCCACAGAGGTCACAACCAGTTCTTGAACCTCATGGTCGTGGCACAAGTACCTTTTAGAATTCCCTTGGACTCCTCCCTTCGCTCATCATAGACACGCGTGCCTGCGACCTCCCTGAGCAGCTTGATGCGATGCGAGTCTGGAGCAGTGGCCATCTGGTTGATTTTGCCCTGCTTCACGATATAGTAGGGGTTCGAGCGCGAAAAGCCCGCAGATTCTAGCAGGTTCATCACGTCAAGTTTGGTGACCGCCTTGCGGTTCAGGAAATACGTGTCTTTCTTAGCTCCGATCACACGACGCAGGCATACGTCGTTCTTGTCAATCTGTGCGCATTACAATAACAGCATGATCACCAAAAGTATAACTCAAGGAAATCATTAACTCGTTACTAATTGCAATTTGAACAGCCATCATGATTAGGAAACTCGAGACAATTACACTTTCTTTCACTCGCTACCCTTGCTCAAACCACAAAATACTAACACTTCATTCTATCCAAAAACTTGTTTACTGCGCTTGAATCCCGCGCACGTCCTCATTTGCTACCCTCATTACACCACTGCACTACTTCCTCCCGAACACGTTTAATTTATACGTTTTAACTTGATTAATCGTTTTTAAATTAAATTTAAATGTTTCAAATATAAACGAATACGTTTTTTTTAATTTGACCTCTCAACACGTTTAATTTATTTACAACATATTTCTACTATACATATAATTGTGGACATGAACTATTTAATGATCGATGGAAACAGACGAGACAAATTTTTAAAACAGTTCATTATAACAGGCGGAGTAAGGAGTAAAAGTTACTTCACACTATAAAAAATAATAAAACAAAACCTTATAAAGCCAAAAATGTGGGTTGGATATCAAATGAAAATTCAGTTTTAATAACTATCTAGTATACTGATGCAAAGGATGTATTGTACTCAAAAACAGTACTATTATCAAGTAGTGCAAAATTATGATTATTAATGCAGAATAAAACACTCAAGTTATTCAGAAACGCATTTCATAACTTTAATTTTTCAACAAGAAAACTACAAATAAAGAGCTCACTATAGAAAATATCAGAATCTATAACTTTCATTTAGCCTTTTGATGATAACTTTCATGCATATGATCAATAAACTATACACACAAACATGTAGAGCAACTAGCTACTTAGTATTGATAGTTTTTATGGCACAGGTCAGGAAATTATGAATTCTTTCCTGATCTTAGATGCCTGTGAATTTCTTCTACAAGAGTTTGGACGTTGTCTGCCCCAGTATTTTGCACATTGTTCCACACGAAATTAAACATTGAAAACACTTATTCAATTAAGCCAAAAGTGAAGCTTGGTCATGAAACAAACCTGTAGCCAACTGTATCTATGGTTGCTCTCCTTGTTTTTGTTCAATTAGTTTCACCCCATTTTTCTGGTGTTATGGAGGCTATAACTAAATTACTGAACATGTAATTAGGAAAGATCAATGATTCTCGGAAGCTGAAATGCATGACAGGTTTATTTCATGAATCCACTATTCAGCTGAATTTCCATCTTCTACATCCAAGTATTTTTCAGATGTACTGTATACCACTCACTGTATATAACCTATTATAAACAAAAACATTCTGCATTTTTTAAATTTATAAAAAACAAAAACAACGCACGCCACGTAATAAAATAGGTATGGACTTTTCTGTAATTAACTAATAGGTAATTCTCCTTTTGAATTTTGATACTGGCCTTATGTAATACAAGCCTTGAAGTGCATTGCTAACTCAGCTTCAAATAGCAATAAACAATATACCCGTGAGTTACTTCAAAACTTAACAAAATTCAAAATGCTGCACAAAAAATAGAACAATCACCTCCCCCTCCCCAAAACTAATAGGTGGATTGATTTAATTACAGAAATACCTATCCAAAAATAAAGGTTTTCTCCAACCCTAGAAATAACGATAAAAATTTTGCACGGTTGAGGCCGACATGTCTCTGTAAGAAATTTTAATATTATTTTAGTTAACGGTTTCAAAGTTCATGTACGAGTCATCGAGATAACACTTCTTGCTGTGGGAAGCTCTTAATTTAATTTTTTGTGCACGATGTGCATTCCAGAATGGTGGACTGACTTCTTGCACACTAAACTGTTTTATGATCGAAAAGTGAGGTCCGACTTACTCGGCTGAAAATGTTTTAGCTTACCTTTTTATATTCAGCAATCACAGACAGCAGATTTTTCTGAGTGATTGATGTTTCTTTTATAATGAGCTTATTTTCCATAATAATCTTCGAATCATCAAGTGCCTTAATTCAGCAGATAGGTTCAGTATTTTTAATTTTCCTGCCAATTCACTCAATCAATATCCATATTTCACATGACTTCATTTTCATATTACTAAAATCAAGAAAATGCTTGAAACGTTGAAATTTCTCCCTTCTTTTCTCATACTAGCAAATGCTCATTACGAAGTCCACATTTTATTTTATTCATTTAAAACCAGAAAGGTTGCAGTTAGATTATGGCTAAGTGAAAATAAAAAAGAATACCGGACCAATCCGAGACTTGGATTTGAAGATGTTTGTACTGTATTTCATCTCATGACAAACGTACTGGCCTAAAATCAGTAAAGAGGGAAATTTGGTCACTGCATGAAAAAACTGCAAAACTGCATGAAGGTTTGTCAGTCTCATATAGAAGGAGACAACAAAACGCGTACGTTTTCAAAGCAAAATAACATCCTCGCCTAGCAGGAGGGGCTTATAAATGCTCTTAGATGCAGCATAAATGCACTCGAACAAGTCAATGCTCGACACAGAGGGTAGCTGGTGTGGACACTTACAGGTATTCTCCCATCAGAATTGTCGAAGATGATTTCGACAAATGCAGAGATGACTCTAGGTCCTGTACCCTCGTGCAGCAGAGCCTGACGCTGCTCAGCCCGCAGGTGTGAGAACTCGTCAGACAGCACAAACTGGATGGCTGCAAATAAAACGTCAAAAAATTAAGTCGCAAAGCGTTATGGGAATTCTATTTCAGAACACTAGTTCAATGTGTAAGAAATACAAACGAAAATTCGAACATCACATAAATTGATTCGATGCGAAATTTTCTGAATTTGCTATCAAAGGATTTAATGTCGTAGTAACTTAAAAAGCATTGGAACAGCAGCTGCGTAAAATTCAAAAAGTGATGTCAAATTAAGAATTAGAGACAAAAGATACCCAGATAAGGTATCTAATTCAACACACACGTCGGTCACCCGGGAAAGTCATGAAATGCAAGGGATGATTGCAGATGTATCAAGCTCCTCTTTCTAAAGTATCAAATCTGCAAGTATAAGCTAACTTCACGAGGAGGCTTCCGACTAAAAAAAGGCTGCGTCAACAGTAAAAAAAAAGAACAGAATGAGACAATTGCTGAGGTCAACTCTTGAAGTCCACAATAACGAGCACTTTAAGAGAAACCATAAAACGCATTTCAAACTCACTGCACTCCACAATGGAATGTTTGCAGTATGGGCACACACAAAATTCTACTGACAAGCAAAGTAATAAATATTTGTATAATACACCTGCTACCAAGTTCATAATATTGACCTTTCCATAATTTACTCGTACATTTGTGGGTTAGAATGCTTTTACTATCAATCATAGCTGTTCATAAAGTTTCCAGCCTTAAATATCACTAGCTGCCACGTAGTTCATAGCTACTTTTTTAAATTATTTTAATTTAATGTCACACATATGATAGGTAATAAACAGGCTACTGTTACAGAAACTACACAAGTCTTGCAGGAAGCAAGTCACAAGTGGTGGTTGCAAAACGACAAACAAACTCTACTTCAACTTTGGCCTTAAATCTAATGTTTTCGATTAACATTAAATGATTTATAGCCATATAAAAAACGTTTGCTCCTTTGTTCATCCTAACTCAGTTCACAAGATGAATGTCAAAAGCATTCACTTAGCTTTGTATGACTGAACTCGACGTATAAAGTGACTCAAGATACATCAGAGGAGCAGGATGCTGCTGCATTCTTCCTTCATTGGACTACCTAGATCCCAACTCATCTACCTGCAATAAACAAAACTGCAAGGACAACTCCATGAGACTTATAAATATTTCAATGGCTCTAATAATGTTACCCTGGAAGGCTTTTCGAACAACGTCAACACATGAACCCAAAATAACAGCCAAAAACTAATAACGAGGAACTTCAGGACATCTCAGGTTTTAATTTTTTTTAAATTAAAATTGTATTATCAATTGTTGTGTAATTTTGGAAACGACAAGTCATATTTGTGTATCTTAAGTCAGGTAACTACGTATTACATAAAATTGAAGACAGACTCATTCTCCTATTCTTTACTACTAGTGCCTGAGTGTGATTGATGATTTAACTTTTGACATCAGTATTATTATTATATTATTATATTATATACCATAAAAATCACCATATATAATAATCACCATAAATTATATACCATATATTATTATATTCCTATTTATACATACCATAAAAATCACCCCAACATTTCATGGCCAAAAAACTAAAAAAATATGAAATTTACACACATTTTTGTGAAATTTTCCAATTGAAGAACATAATAGAAAATGAATGCAAAAAAGCACATTAATGTGAACATATTTTACTAAGGAATATACAATAATCAGTGATAGAAAATAAACAATTAGATATGTAATTAAAATAAATGCAAAACAATCATGCAGCTTCATGGCCAACAAAAATTAAGCCAGCACCACAGATTCACAACTCACCATAAAAGAAGTTACTTTTGCCAGAGCCATTACGTCCAACTGCACAAGAAAAATAAAATTTATAAGATTCTGTTACATCAACATTTGAAACAAATAAGTTGGCTTCTTAAAAAATATTAAGAAGAAAGAAAATATTATTGGAAACAGCAGAAAGAAAACAGCCCACCTCCCATAAAAAAAAAGATTTGAAAGAAAGCCTACCTACCTCAATAAATCTAACAAATTACGTATTGCCGTAGTTGAGCGCACCTCTCCAAAATGCCATATCTCTTTCTGATGCAACTGGGGAACTCTGTTAGCATATCTTTTTGAGGGAAACTCAGGATCACTGTCAGGTCACAAGGACTGCCAGGTGACCAAGGACTCTCAGGTGACCAAGGACTGTCAGGTGACCAAGGACTGTCAGGTGACCAAGGACTGCCAGGTGACCAAGGACTGTCAGGTGACCAAGGACTGTCAGGTGACCAAGGACTGTCAGATGACCAAGGACTGTCAGATGACCAAGGACTGTCAGGTGACCTATGACTGTTAAGCCCTAAAAAAACAATACAGTGCAATAATTCTCAACATACCACTAGAAAGTCACCATCTATGAAATGAAGGTGTGGTGATTGAGTGATATTTAGAAATATATAACTTACTCTACCCATATAAATATTAATGTCACATCAATACACCGCAGTACCAGAGTGTTCAATAATTCGTATAGAAATATTTCACTATAATGGTTTGCTGAGGATAAAATGACCATGCATTACACAGAAACATCACAATGAGACACCACATAATGCACGTCAATCTCACCTACAACATTGTGCCGAGGATCAAATGGCTCAATCACCGTCTGTTCCCGATAGCTTTTGAAGCCCTGGATGATGATCTGCAACACGAAAAATCAGTAAAAAGCTGAATATTAATGCAAGCATTACAATGTTCATATAATAACACACATTCTTAATAGGGACCACAAAAAATTACCAATTAGAAATAATTTTTTGACTATTCTTTTAGTAGAACAATTTAAGTAGACTTAGTGTAATGTAAGGTATAAATGTTATGGCATGGACTTGAGAACTTGAAATGCTGGAGATGCTGCAGAATAGAGTAGTGCATATGGCACTAAGCAGCCTAAGATGGATGGCTGTAGAAGCTATTAGAGGTGATATAGGGTGAAGTCTGTTTTCTGAAAGGATAGTAAAGGCTGTGTAGAATTATAAGGTGAGAATTAAGCAAAGGGAAAAGAAAATGTAGGTTAAATGAATTTTTTAATGGAACCTGAGTGAACATATACAGGAAAAATTTGCTGTGGGCATGCATCAAAGCTATAGATTTAAAAAATTGTGTTACAATTGGAAGACATATGGATGATTGGTTATCAACAAATATTGGAAATAAAGAACTGGAGGGAGATTGCAAAAAGTGTAGGAATGAAATTAAAAAAATAACAAGTAAGCATAGGTTGAACAGAAGGAAGCATAGCATGACTAGGAAGACTACTTTAACTTGATATGCTTGTACAAATATACTATGGATTAAAATGTTTTATGAGGGAAGTTCTGATAACCAACTTCTGTTTGCCCTCAGATGCAAGATATTAAGTGTAAATAGGCACACATACAGGTGAAATGAGAGGAATAACATGTTAAGTATGCAGTATCACAGCAGAGTGGAGGATACAATTGAACATTTGGTCTTAGAATGTAGTAACTATGAGCACAAGCAGAAGAGCTTTATGGGTGTGGTATGTGAGCAGTACAAAGAGAACCAGTGCCAGGTATGTAGAAGAGGACTTCAGTATTTTATCTTGTAGGACTGAATGAAAAATGCAACATGATTGTTGTAGACATAATGAAAAATTTAAATACATGCATGGAATAAGAGACTTTGTCTTTAAATAGTCAGATTCAAGTTCAAACTCTGGATTCAAGTGACTACCTGCCAAGCATGAGGGACTGTTTGTGACAAGCTGGCTCTCACACTGATGCCCTTACTTGACTGATTTCTTGCATTAAAGATGCAAGGTGACTTGAATTATTTTAAACAAGAAGCCTGGCACTTAGGCATAAAACTCTGGAATGCTACCCAGTTGTATGTGCATCTTAGAGAAAATTAAAGACCATAACAAAGGCTCCGATTTCTGTCTGCCCTCAATTTTAAGCTGAAGTTAAAAACAATATATTTAGAAGCCATAGAACACACAACACTGAATTATTCAAAACAATTTATTCAACTATGATTTGTTCTAATTATCAGTAATTACTTCTATAATTGTCTACTACACTTTTCTCTCTGAAATATTTGGCTAGAGTATGAAATCGTGATAAATTAATTTTTAAAATTATATGGCTATAATGAAGAAAATTTACTCTTTCTGTTCAAAAGTTATTTTATTCCTAAACTTATATATCAATAAAGTTCATGACAGTAAAAATATCTTGCACCCGTAACTTATAACGATACCCAGCGAGGCAAAACTTTTTCAAGTCGTTATGCGAATTGCAACTCTCACCTGTCGAATATACATGATGAAGCTTTATATTATTTAGTACATATCTTATGCGCAATGTAAATGATGGTCGCTGACTGCGGCTAACATCAAAGAGAGAGAAAATGGCGCCTACCAACGCTAGCAGCACAAACTTGCTTTATTCCCGCTACTCCGCATTCCGCAATCAATACTTGTATTGAGAGAAGGAGAGAGACGCGTCCAATTTTCTCCCTGAATTTCGTTTAAATGTACCCTAAAACTACACTTTGAAAACATAAAATTAACAAAAACACAGTTCATATGCACGATAAAGCTTACGCGTTTCTTTAAATTACGAATGAGCATGGGAAAATAGGAAAAGTATACAAAATTTCATTCATGAATATAATTACGCTCATATCAACATATTTTCCCAACGCCTGGTAATTTAAAAGATACCTCAAATTACAACTTTGGGTTTGGATGCAAATAATTTCAGAAAATCTAACTCAATCTCTTTGTTTCCATATAATATTTTGTTATTTATGCAATTATCTAAATATCTTATTTGCAATTATGTATATTGTATATAAATATACATTTGATTTCAATTATTAATGCTAACATGTTAGGTCAAGCGATACTTCCGGGGACTATTCCCGTCCTCTGTGCTGCAACTTGAAGTAGCATATCGTGGAAGCAGCTTCGAATAGCTTAATGAAAGTCTAACTCTGAGCATCCTGTGTCGCAGTAAGCAGGAACTGTATCTCGTCAGCCGATGATCAGGCAGAAACCGACCAAGGCGCTGCAGGGTTTGAGCCGAGCCTTACCGCATCGCAAGCAGGGGGTACTCACCACTCGACATCTGTGGCGGCTGGAAATGGTAGATGAGGTATCAGGTACGAATCAAGGTCAATAATCTTTTGCTTTGCGGGACGTTACGATGTGTTGTCGAGTGTTATCGAGAAGGAAGATGATGCTTTTGCAACTCACTTTACAATTGAGAACATAATACTCCACCTGTAATTACTGTACTTTGGGGCAGCAGTTAGAAATCCCAAAGAACAGATTAAAAAGAAAAACCTTTTTATAACAAAGTTTATACATTATATATACCACAGAAGATTTTCGAGAGCTTTATCATTAAAATCCTTAATCTTTTGGCTACTGACAGTAGCCCTGGATCCCGCTACCAACCATTGTGTTTACAGAAAGAAAAGTTAGGTAATTTTGCCTGCTGTAAACACAGCGGTAGCAAGAGGTATCAAAGGTCGTATTCAATAATAAAATCATCTTGGCTTGTAGTGAATTTAACGACAGTAGGAGCTACTGTTAGTCGCTAGAAGGTTAGTGGTAGAAATTTCACATAAAAAAGAATAAGAAATACAAGCCAGCAAAAAAAATCCTAGCAGGATAAATAGTATGACAGATGGAAGTATACGTAGTACTGTAGCAATACAATAACATGTAAAACACGTTTGGCAAATTTCATTTGTAGAACAACTTGACTGAGCTTGTCCACCGGCTATTTATGGCTTTACATCTCTCACTGTTAGGATGTTCGAGTGTAAAGCTTCTATGAGCATGAAATTTTTTATTTAATCCAATCCCACTATATAATAATAACCAACTTGTTGCTTGCTTGCTTGGTCTGCTCTCTGCCACGTTCTTAAGGATTTAGATAGGAAGAAATTCATCTACGAATAACAAGATGAGATACCATGGAATTTTATCCCTAAATTACGATGGCAAATACAATTTCTGGAATAGAACAGGTGGGGTAAAAGTCACTTCACACTTTTAAATACTAGTAAAACAAAATCTAATAAAGGCAAAAAAATGGGTTGTATATCAGATGAAAGAGGAAATCTTGGAATTTTATTTCGTATCTAATATACGGATTAAAGGTTTAAACGTTACTCATAACCTTTTCACTATTATGAATAACTTCAAAATGGTACATTATAGCAAAGAACAGCTCGCAAAAATAACGGAAAATTATTTCACACATAACAGATCCTTAGTTACTGTGCAGAGGGACTTCATGACAACATTTGATTAACAAACAAGTCCTTCCAGACATTGCATGATTGCAATGATTTCAAGATTCAAAGAATCTGGATTAACAGTTGATAAGGAACGCTCTGGTATACCGACAGTAGTACGAAATGCATATGCAATTCAGCGTGTTTCAAACAACATTCAACAAAAGCCACGAACATCGAGTAGGAAACGTTCCAGTAAACAAACTGAACGAGAAATTCCTAGTTCACTGGAACATTTCTTAGTCGATTTCGTAGCTTTTGTTGGATGTTGTTTGAAACACGCTGAATTGCATATGCATTTTCTACGGCTCTCGGTCTACCAGAGCGTTCCTTATCAGCCGTTGGTCCGGATTCTCTGAATCTTGAAATCATAGCAATAATGCAATGTCTGGAAGGACTTGTTCGTTGTTTAAATGTTGTCATGAAGTCCCTCTGCACTGCAACTAAGGATCTGTTATGTGTGAAATAACTTTCCACTATTCTTGCTCTCTATTTTTTGCTCTATTTTGCCATGTTGGGGTTATTGATAATAGTGAAAAGTTTATGAGTAACAATATAAACCTTTAATCGGTATGCTAGATACGAAATAAAACTCCAAAAACTGAAATTAAATACCTGTTAACCCTGGTTGGTAAAGTATTTGTGAGTTTCTTAACAGATACACTGTATCTTCGAAAAACTGAAGATATTTCATTAGCAGCTTCAAAAAACAAGTAAAACCCTTTATGATGCAAAGGTAAAGTACTCGTACATATTTGGCTTTATTACATTCATTGAGTTGCATTAAAAACGGCTTTCATTTAGTTTCATTGGTTATAAATATGAGCCGACTCATGCTGCTGCTGTAGCTGTCATCGTGGATCGTATGAAAATATTGGCCTCGAATTTAAAAGAAAAATCTGATTGATTTCCAAGATGGTGATCTATAAAGAATAAATAAATAATAAATTATCAAGAAAAATTCTCAGAAATATAAAATGATGATTCAGCCATAACTTTGTTTAACTTTAAAGGAGCAATGGCATTTCTTTGTGATGGAAAGAGAGGGTAATTAGCTTCATTCAACATAAAACGAGCGATGACATGGCGTTGTGAGGAGATGGAAACTATGAACCCAAATTCAACAAGTTTTGCGAGAAAATGGCCATCACCGTTCCCATGTCCATATATAGCTGACTCTGGCCTAATAAATATATCATTAGGCCTTTTGTATAGTGCCTAATATAACGTCAGTTCTCAACATGCAAGGAACGCAAGGGTCTCACTAAGACTTACTTCAGTTTATTTATCATAAGATGAGCTCAAATTGTGCTTCACATTTGATAAAAATATTGATTTAATTGTACAGTAATTAAAATAAAAGATGTGTAATAGGAAATGATTCAGTCAAATTATTTGATGCATGTACATTTCAGTTCTGTATTGTAGGTTTTGAAATATTATTTAGACTCAGAACATTGTCTACTACAGCTTTTCTTATCTATATCAACATCTAAATTTTGAAAATTTGACACATTCACTGTTATATTTATTTTATTTTTTTACTCTTTTTCTCTGATACGTAACGTCCGTTCATATTAAAATCGATGATATTTACATATAACTGTAATAATGATTAAATTAAATCGATCATCAGCAAGCCATACCATACGGTCAACCAGTAATTAGAAATTACAATTTCAATTTAATAACAATTACAACTTCATGTTTTAAGTTTTCACTCTCATAATTTTCCTTTTTTGGTCTTTCTCGGATGTTTAACATCTAATTCAGTAAAATGTAATGATGTCAATTCTAAGCTGTACCTAAAGAAAATATTTCGCTCATCACCTAAAATGCGTATAATACCTAGCATGTCAGAATATACATGTATCACCAATGACTACCTCTCAAGTCATCATTGAAAAAGTGAAGTTTCATTTGTTTCCTCATGTATATTTAACGTTCATTGCGTGATGTGAATGTTTACGTATACCCGTAGGTACCGCTGTTATATCATCTACTATGCATAGAATACCTACCACTTAAGGATTTTATGATAAGGCATCTTTAAAAACCAATGCTGTTACATTTCTTATGTACCAACTTTATTGGATATATACGTTTTTTTTGTTTGTTGGTTTGTAACTGTCACTTGATTCTTTTATATATTTCACGCCTCTCTTATTCGTTGGACGCTTATGAAAACAATGTTGATTCGTCAACCAATCATGGCACATTGGTTCACGAGTTAGGCGAACGGTCACTGCTGTCATATTTGTGCTGATTTCAAAACAATAAAAAACAATGGGAAACATCTTGAACCAATTCTCTAATGCTGGTCGGCACATTTGCTACTACATAAATACATATAATTTAGATAAGAATTACGAGATCTAATAAAGTGCAACTTAGAATTAAACAAAAAATGCACATGAGCATAAAAAATTGATAAGAATATCTTATTTTTCTCTTTAATTTCATTGTAGCACCGTTTCTACCATTGAGATTCCATTTTCATACCCACAATGATACTAATGAACAAAATACTCTGGGATGCTCTGAACGCACTTAGTTAATTCATAATAGAAGGTACAAAAAACTTCCTTAGTCCTGATATTTTCAATGAGAATACGGAAAATTAAAATAAAAAATTTAAATTTCCACATTACAGAGAAGTGTATAATTTTCCGGATCGAGTAGCGCAGAAAGGAGTTACAGTCCATCAAGTTTAATTCTGTGTCACTTTTCAATTATTTTTCTTTCAAACTACGTAACAAAAAAGTCATACATGTTTGTTTTATTAATGTTATTATTAAGTGAGGTTCATGAAGTATAGACCTACTTCATGAGATAACCTAAGCGTAGGTTTGAGTCTATCCATCTGTATTTCTATTGTCATTCATCGGCATCTGGCTTCCCCTCTCCCAAAAATTTGACCAATCAGCGCCTGGCGGGATCGCAACGTCAGCGCCTGAAAATCGAGACGTTGTTACGTCGGAGGCGTTGTCATTGCCATCCCCCGCATGTGTAGCTACCGTGGTCAAGTGGTCTATGTCCTGTGTTGTGTATCAGGTCTCCGCTTCGTGCAGAAAGACTGCGGGTTCGAAATCCGGCCATGAATACGAGTTGTTTCGCGCCGTGAGCTCGCACGTATCTATAAGCCCTCAACCCATGGACACGCCCATCAACTTCCTGGGATCGTCGCATGGAGCTCATCATCACCCTTACTCTTAGGATAATCTTAAGAATTTTAAAAACCAATGTACTAATGTCTATGTACTGTGTACTTGATTGGAAATAAAGTTGTTTGTTTGTTTGTTTGTTTGCTCCTACTATTGTTTACTCTACTGTGGTCAGTGCTCAGCAGAGTTGCCAGAATTGTTACGTTCGTACCAAAAGTGTTACTTCTTGCTTACACATCTTCACGTTGTTACTTTTGTTACAACTTTAACAGAAGTTGTTACTATTTCAGCATTGAAGTTAGTTCACCTATTAATTGATGTTTGGGTCAATAGAATTCCAGAGAATCGTTTTAAACGCATATACAAGGCATGTATTCGAAACATGTTTTGTTCTGCTGCATCCTATCGCTGTGCAGTTCGAGAGTAGCTGGGGCAGTGGTGATTATCAGCATGAACTTGATTAATTTCAGGCAATTGCACGAAAATTACGATCTGACAAAGAGCTGAAATACTTATGGAGAAAGATTATACACTTTTATGTACCGTTAATGAAGTAAATTTTCGACCAGTTTTTGCGAAATGATACATTTCAGGCAATTTATCCAGATAAAGTTAATATCGGGAAAATTCACACTATCATTCCATCTCCGTGAAAATTTCCTCATATTATATTAAAAAACAAAATAAAGACACTAAACACCGAGAGACGGGAACTCACTTTAGAAGACACGTATCGCATTAATAAAAAAGGGCCAGCGGATTTTGGAATGGTGTTTCGAAAGAAACAGGCGGTGATGGCTGTTATTATCCATTTCTGTTCAAACTAATGCTGAGCCTACTCTCAATGCCTCATTTTTCTGTACGTTTCGAGGGTCCATTTTCTTTGCTAAATATTAAAGTGTAAAAACAGATTGCAGTTGATATGTATCACCTGCTTTGTATTATCCTCCTTTGTATCCGAAATGTTTATTTACTGACACCCACTGGAAGCCTTCCCAGCAATTAAATTAATATCAAAAGAGAATTTATACGACAACACTGAAAAAGTAACTTCTTTCCGAGAGGTTGATAAAGATTTTTATTCTTCTATCTATATGTGCAGAGAAAACAAACTTTATAATAGAACACAATTTTGTTATGTGTTATAATATATGTACTAGAATAATATTCAAAAATTGCATAGGCTTGATCAATGTTCTGTTAGCATTGTATTATGCAATTTCTACTTGAAAAAAATTCCATTTGCATGAAGTAGAAGTAAAATGTTCAACGAACGCATAATATGAGTCTAGTCGCACGTTGCAAATACGCTATAGAGGGTATTAATATAAAAATAATGCAACTATTGGGTAATTTTACAAATTTGTTACGTTTTGAGCTTTGAAGTTTGTATGTACTATTCAAGAAAACCTTCTGGCAACCCTGGTGCTCAGCAGGGGTGCCAGAATTATTACGTTCGTAATGAAAGTGTTACTTTTTGCTTACAAATCTTCACGTTGTTACTTTTGTTACGACGTTAACAAAAGCTGTTACTATTTCAACATGCAAAGTTAGTTTTCATAGTAACTTATGTTCTGGTCAATGAAATTTTAGAGAATCGTTTCAAACGCACATACAAAGTATGTATTCGAAACACGTTTTGCACAGCAGGATCTCACCGCTGTGCAGTTCGAGAGTAGCTGGGCGAGCGGCAAGTAACAGCATGAACTTGATTATTTGTAGGCGATTGCGAGAAAATTACGATGTGACAAAGAGCTTAAGTGCTTATGGATAAAGATCTTGAACCTTTATACACCATTAATGAAGCAAATTTTCGACCAGTTTTTGTTAAATGATACGTATCAGGCTATTAATACAGATAACGTTAATATAGGGAAAATACACGCTATCATTCCCCTTCTGTTGAAATTTCCAAATAATATATTTAAAAAAGTATAGACAATTAAACAACGAAAGAGGGGAACTCATTTCAGAAGACACGTATCGCATAAGTGAAAAAGAACCAGTGAAATTTTGGGAGATGGTTCGAACGAAACAGGCGGTGATGGTCTTCGTTATTCATGACTCTTCAAACTTTTGGATAACCTACTTTTGTTGTCTCATTTTTGTGCATGTTTCTAGATACTATGGAAAAAATTGCAGTGGAAATGTGTTACCTGCCTTCTGTTACTCTCTTTTGTATTCGAAATTTCATTTTACTGACACTCGCTGTACACACCGGGAGCCCTACCAGCTATTAAGTTCTTAACAAAAGAGAATTTTTACCTCAACACTAAAACAAACAAAAACAAACAATCTTTATTTCCAATCAAGTACACAGAACATAGACATTTAGTACATTGGTTTTTCAAATTCTTAAGGTTAACATTCTTAGAGTAAGGGTGATGGTGAGCTCCATGCGACGATCCTGGGATGTGTCCATGGGTGGGGAGTTGAGGGCTTACCGATAAGTGCGAGCTCACGGCGTGAAATGAGAAACAGCTCGTATTCATTGCCGGGTTTCGAACCCGCAGTCTTTCTGCACAAGCAGAGACCCGATACAGAACACGGGCCGCAGACCACTCGACTACGGTGGCTGAAGAAACTACTT
This sequence comes from Trinorchestia longiramus, assembly GCA_006783055.1. Classification (NCBI taxonomy): domain Eukaryota; kingdom Metazoa; phylum Arthropoda; class Malacostraca; order Amphipoda; family Talitridae; genus Trinorchestia; species Trinorchestia longiramus. The sequence goes on from VCRD01000896.1 coordinate 56,973, forward strand.
TCTGAATGGTTAATAAACATTTTTATCATTTTATCTATATATTTAAAGAAAATGAACTTAGCAACAGAGCATGATTTTTGTATGTGTTAAAATATTGTGAAATAATACAAAAAAGTGCATGTACTTGATTAATATTCAGTTAATATTATATTATGTAAGTTATACTGCAAATTTTTTTACAATCGGCATGATGTAAAAGAAATATGTCCAACAAGCACATAATATGAGTTTAGGATCACGTTGCAAAATGCATAAAAGGGTATTAATATGAAAAATAGTGTAATTTTTTGGCAATTTTGAAAATTTGGTACGTTTTCATCAAATTTGTTACGTTTTGAGTTTGGAAATTGGTGCTATTCATGAAAACCTTCTGGCAACCGGGCAACCCTGGCTGCTCAGTGCACTTGTGGCTGTGGTGATCGTTGGGTGTGTGATAATAACGCTGCGACTACGTTGATGCGAGTGGCTGACGGCTGATATGCTGTGGCGAATACAGTATATCCCCTAAAATTATTACATAGTCTGTTTTGTTAGAATACTCATTTTACCTACTTGTGCGGGTTGTTGTACTGTTTGCGCGGAAACTTTCTTTGTGGATAGAATTTCCTATGTTCTTCGAAGAGTACCTCCCTATCCTGCTTGCTTGAGGAAGACTTTTCCGTGCATATTATGAGGTTACTGTAGGACGGGCATGATGAATTTCATGCCCTCAATGAGGTCTCTGCATTCTAAACTTATGTGGAAGGGAGAATATTTCTTGATTCATTGTTTTGCTTAAGAGCGTAAAGATATCCTAAACAATTTACTCAATAATAATTCATCACAAATAGTAAGCCGTCTTCGCTTGTGTGTTGCATGTATTCTACTTGTATTTTCAAACGTATTAAAATTACTCGTTAATAGAATTAGATGCGAACATTCCCTAGCAATGACAGTGCCAAGACGAGCATTTAGCGGATTTTCTTGCCTCTTTGAAACTCGTGTGGGCAATCTTTTGAATAAATACGCGTCCTTAACACATTCGAAAGACGCGTCTGTTATGTAGAACCTTGAGGCAAAGGTAACTTAACCATAATGGAATATATGATTTAGTTGCAGTAGTCCTTGGCATAAAGCTGGTGTAGCCCAACGCTGCCGTTTCACGCGGTGCAATACTTTTATGAACAACCCTCAGTCGTGTAGACGCGTTTTCTCGTGTAAATCATTCAGTGTATCATGCATCATACTGTTCATTATAATGACCACTGCACGCCTGTCATAGTTATGTAAGAATATTTCTTGCTTAATATTAAAAAATAAATTGCGAAGAAGAGCAGTTAACATTCATAGAAGCCACTGCACAGAAGTGACAATTTTTGAACTTGTTTTCTATAAAAATATTTTTCAGTTGCCCGCAAAAATGGAAAAAGGAAATTACTGCAGTCACATCCGAGCTCTTTTTCAAAAGTTTGTGAAGTTTTTATCTTTATACTATTTATCAAGATCATACAATATTTATTTGCTAGTAATATCGAATCACAATTATGAAATATCACAACATTCCTAATGATAGCGTGACAGAAGAAACAAGAAGCTTAAGATGAAAACATTCCTAATGATAGCGTGACAGAAGAAACAAGAAGCTTAAGATGAAAACATTCCTAATGATAGCGTGACAGAAGAAACAAAAAGCTATAGATGAAAACATTCCTAATGATAGCGTGACAGAAGAAACAAGAAGCTTAAGATGAAAACATTCCTAATGATAGCGTGACAGAAGAAACAAGAAGCTTAAGATGAAAACATTCCTAATGATAGCGTGACAAGAAACAGGCGGTTTATAACACTATGGCGACAGTAGAATGTGTTAAAGGCAGACTCTGCAGTGTGAGGGTAGAAGGTCCATCCAAACTAGACGAAGTTTTTCCGTTCCTCTGGTATCTCGCTGTGCCTTGTGGCAGAGTATGAGGGGGACATTGGTGGGGTACTAGGAATATCTTCATACAACGAATATTGCTGTGTATGAAGGGAGAACACTGGTGTACATTGTTCACATCGTGTATATTATTGGCATCCAAATGTTCACCCACCATCATTCACATCATTCACAATACTGGCATCCAAATGTTCACCCGCCATCATTCACATCATTCATAATACTGGCATCCAAATGTTCACCCTCCCTCATTCACATCATTCATAATACTGGCATCTAAATGTTCACCCTCCCTCATTCACATCATTCATAATACTGGCATCCAAATGTTCACCCGCCATCATTCACATCATTCATAATACTGGCATCCAAATGTTCACCCTCCCTCATTCACATCATTCATAATACTGGCATCCAAATGTTCACCCGCCATCATTCACATCATTCACAATACTGGCATCTAAATGTTCACCCTCCCTCATTCACATCATTCATAATACTGGCATCCAAATGTTCACCCTCCCTCATTCACATCATTTACAACACTGGCATCCAAATGTTCACCCGCCATCATTCACATCATTCACAATGCTGGCATCCAAATGTTCACCCGCCATCATTCACATCATTCACAATACTGGCATCCAAATGTTCACTCTCCTTCTCGAGTGCCTCGTCATGTGACCATCTTGTTTGTTAGGGCTTTGTAGGGCGGGCGGTTGTCGCTTGCGTGTTTGCGTATTTTCTTCATTAGAATTCCTACACTTGACTTAACGTGCATTTTTATAGTCACGCTACTCCCACGACTAGGTCAAATATCTGAGTTTGTGCAACATTATATGCATCATTTTTACCAAATTTGTTTTTGGCAGTTTAAATGATTCAAATTATTTGACGATTGGAGAAGCTTGTAACAACATCATATAGAATACTGGGTGTGTATTATGACAACAATTGATCATAGTAACAAAGTATAATCTGCGTGTTAACTGGCGACAACTACTTATTTTTTTATATCTCAATGCCTGTAGTTGAGAAGATACATATCGCTTCCTGTTCTAACCAACATTCCATTAATTACATTAGTCACCAAATTTAATAGGATGAAGTTTTATTGATCCTTCAACTTAGGCTGATTAATAGGCACCCATGTCGGACAGACACCAACCCATTGTTCAAGGGTGTTATCCAGACTTGTTGGGCGTTCATCATTACTCGGCCAGGGGAGGATTGTCTTGGTCTGAGGAGTTCCTGAACTGGTTTGAAGGCAAGATAAAGTGTGGCCTGGCGTGTCACGCCCCATTTCACAGCCGCCATCTCGGGGCATCCACCGTGCAACTTCTGCAGCTCCGGCTGACTTGCCTGCGTATTTATTCTAGTGCTTCTCGAGTTGTCTCTGACGAACGAGGTCAATTTAACTCTTAGACTTTGTCTTGTTGTGCTTGTGTTGTCACCTATCACATTGTTTCTGCTTGAGCTTTGCTGAAGCCCACTCGATGCAGGGACTCTTACTGCGGTCGACGTTGTCACGCATCTTTCAGTGTTTGTTTCTTTGAAGAAGAAAAAGCGCTTGAAGACCTCGTGCTTACGACGAGCGATCGCCATCTACTCCCCTCCATTCTACGATTTGAGTGATGAGCACGAAGTTAAAAACGCAACTCTCTGTTTTTTTCTAATAGTTTTCTTTGATACTTTTGCAATTACGAGTCCAGCTTCTGTCAGTTTCAAGAAATTATTATAGCTGCTTACCTATAATGAATAATTATAGTACCAGAACCTCGATTTGTTGCACTGACTTGGGACTGCTGCAACCGCCCTGAGTGATGGGAGTATTCTAAAAAAATTCAATTTTAAGCAATATTCATTCACCAATATTTTGATTTCTTATTTATTATAAGCGAAATATAGAACAATTTTTTTATAATTCTGCGGGTCCTCGAACCTTACTAAAAGAGAACTTTTGGTAGCTGTGCTAAACTTGTTGCTAAATTCAACGTGTAGAGTGCAGCCGTGTGTCCCTAAAGAAATGCTCTCTTACTGAACCGTGAACCACACTGTGAGCACAGTTCGTCCATTGATCTAATATTTGAAACTTCACTAAAAATAGTCATATCTAGTTTTGGTTCGATGCTTCCATTTCGTTGCGTGAATTTAACCAAATACTTAACTCACTGTCAGGTATATATCAATTGACATTTGTTTGGTATGTACGTGAGTCTCATAGCATTCGAGCAAAAAGTGTTTCAACAGTGTTTGGTTGAGCAGCTTCAAATTTGGAAAGATAGAAGAACAAAATACTTAAAAAGAACAACAAAGCCGATACATTTGTTCGAAGTCGTCATTTACTGACGCCGCCACTCCAAGAAAGGATCTAATATAGACAAGGAAAAGGAGGATATTTTATATTCTGACTGTAAAACCTGCCAAAACTCCGTCACACAGAGATCAGGCGACTTAGAGCCTAATAATTCGAGATGTTCCTTTGAGGACTAGACTGACATGTCGCCCATATAAATATGGTCTCATTACAGGCCAGTGTCGACGCTTCATCGGGGCTGACTGTCTGGAAGGTGACAAACTTGACAGTCTTTAACTTCCATTTAAGATCTACTGTACATCATAATTGCATGTAAAGAGAAAACGAGGGAAAAATGGAATTACGTTGCTCGTATGTGTAATATCTTACGAGCAACGTAATTTCTCTCCATTTAAAGCTGTAAATTAAAATATTTCGCTATTCAATGTTTGCAGTTCTGAAGTTGAGTTCATGAGCGCTTCAACCTTTTCGTACTCTAAATTATTGAACGATTGGTGCCTTTTAAGCCCTTCAGTGTTTTCATGTGAATTCCATTACACGAAAATCCGCTAGCTTGCGGTAAAAAAAACGTTACGTTTTAAGGTGTGTTGAAAACGCTAACAACTTTTTTGTGTGAATGTTGTGATTTTCTTATTTCCTTTTGTCTTCACAATTGACTACTGCTTGGTTTCATCATAATCGCATCCGGAAAATCAAGCAGCAGATCTTTCATAATCTTGAAATTTTGTTGGATTTTAGAACAACATAGTGCATGGCTTGTGGTTGTGAACCGTCTAAATTTCACGAAAAAGACGTGTTGCAGGACTTCAGGGACACATGATAGGTTAACCCGGGCTGGTGTTGATTATAACCCTGCAAAAAATTATAAGGACGTCTACAAAGAATATCCGAGACCAGAGCAGAATTGAAGGTTGGATTAAATCCTTTTAATTTTCAGCGAAGTTTCTTCCAGTGTTTTATTTTAGCAACATCATAGCGCAAGTTGATCATGTGGCGATACGAGCTGTGTCTTTACATTAATGCATGAAAATAACATACGTACACTTCTACGTTAACCGAAATACAATAAATTATTTATCATGACATAGTTGCCGCAATATGGAGGGATCAAAAGCTACTAATATTTAATGACACGTTATTCATTAATGAGGCCGATGAAAGGAGCGAACAAGCATGACAAGTTAGTTAGCGATGTTTACTTTAACCCACACGTAAATGACACGAAAATACATCATAAATCAATGTAAAAATTGATGGAATCCTGTTGCCTAATTTCACTCATAATGACCACCCAATTTATCATCCACACTGAATGATAGGCGAATGGCACACTGTTCACACTAACAACACACTTAAATGACACTTAAATATGTCATGATCTATGATCAATGATCTATACGATCCTATTACCTAAATTCACTGATACAATTACCCAACTTCAATTTTACACTGAATGATGCGAAGAATGGCACCTTGCTCACACTAGCAACATTTTAATAATTCCATCTGTTGTACATTTACTTCGCATCGCAGGACCGTCCTTATTGTTTACACTATGCGTGCGTATGCGTACGCTGTTCCCCAGGTTCCTCTTGTCGTCAGCTTCCGGTGTAATTTATCTTTAACTTCCACTGGTTTAACACGTTGACTCCGAAGTGGTACGTTTGTGGGCCACTCAGGTTAGGTTCTGTAAATTTTACAGTGCCTTCTAGTAATAATATGTACAAAGTGAAGATTTACACCAGCCAGGCAATCGGAGGCAACGTGTTAACACGTTGCCTGCGATTGCCTAGCTGGTGCAAATCTTTACTTTGTACACACAGTCACTAGAAAGCCTTGAAAGAATTATAGAACCTAACCTGAGCGACCCACCGGCGGGTCGTATCGCACTCAACGTGTTAAAAGGAATGCCGCTGGTTGTAGTGTGCTAATTAATACTTCCACGTTGTTACTGTCATTGATTTTTCGAGATAATTAACGAAGATGTTGATCCCAAATTGACGGTGGATATTAATTCCAAATGTAGATAAATTTCAAGCTTCTCTAACTCTCGCATTGATAATAACTTCTCCCAAGTAGACACGAACTTTTTCAATGACTTCTCGGGATGAACTTCTTCTAGGAACCAATTGCATACAAACCTCCCACCCTGAAAGATAAGAAAATCCTCCATAAGTACATGCCTTGACAGAGGTGCCTTAATACACTATGCTGTTTTATGGCATATTGTTTCTGTTTTCTATTCCAGAAGTATTCTCATCTCCACGCCGAGAAGATTTTTGTCTTGACTTCTTGTAGACTTCGTTTGCCTTCGCTCGTCGATGCCCTATCGCTTCCCAGCACTGTGTTCACCTTCTGTCTCTGAACTTTTTGAACTCCGATTTCCCGACAGTCACTTATATAATCCTTTAGTGTTTTGGAAACCACACCTCTTAGCTCCCTAGCCCCTCTTTACTTGCTAAGCTTCTCAGGGTCTTGAAGTGGTCGTTGAAGCACAAGTCATGTACTTGTATTTTGCTGCCTTAAAGCTTTCCCGAGCCATTACAGTGGGCGGTGTTTATCTTTGTGAGCGGGTGACCGTTGGGTGTTACTAGCCAAATGCCGCCTGAGCTCCACACCTACACTTACACTTGTATATATATATATATATATATATATATATATATATATATATATATATATATATATATGTATAAATATATATCACATATATATACTGGTACACATATATCACACCTATATATGTACCATCACATTTAAATGGATGAGCAGCTGATGATTCTTATGAAATTGCGTAGAGCTTGGAAACGAACTGAAAAGTTGTTAATTGGTGTCTCATAGTATCACAAAAGTTGTTAAAATATGTCACGGGTATTTCTCCACTATATATATATATATATATATATATATATATATATATATATATATATATTTATATATATATGCATATATATTTATATATATACATTATATGCATATGCATATATGCATATTAGTAATATATGCATATTACTTCGATCATATGATCATTGAAAACTTGATTTTGCTGTGGTTTCATAATATGTACACAATATTTATTTGCAGTAAAGAAAACATCAAAGAGTAGAGAAAATGTTACAAATGTTTATCAAGATATCATTTAGTTTGAATCCAACAAAACCTAATTATGGTATCGGAAAAATACAAATTCCTATTAAACGAAATAAAATTTCATTTTGATGAAACAAAAATTCGTTTTCACTTTGAGCGTCAGGTTTTGCAAGTGTGTTGGTCGTATGCTCTGCCTCGGAATTTAAAAATATGACAACAGGGAATGAAATAAGTAGTACTTAAGTACCTCTAATAAAGTGGGTAACTCCCTCATAGGAAAGGATGAGAGTTCAGTGTTTTCGGTATTCAATAGCTAGTGTAGAATGATGCACAATTATCAACAGTAACTGCTGTTCAAAACAAAATGTCACCAGCCTGCGAACACGTTTACTGTACATATTGCAGTGATCTCTATTAGTTAATATTAATCATCTCACATCCCATAACCAACAGCGTCAATACAGGAACCTCCCGCCTAAGTTTTTCATTCAGACACAAAATTCGGTGCATGCTACGAAATTCATGCTAAATATTTTTCCTTGTTCAACATCCCGTCAAGAAATGAAGCTACACTTCGATTAATTTTGGTTCATAGTTCACCGCAATGAATGATAATATTACGTTGCACAAAGACGCGTTGATTGACATTCTTGCACGTATGCTGTGACCGGTTTGCTTTCATTGAATTGTGGTGTTAGGGAGTGAGAGCTTCTGAGTTCTGTGAAGCTAACGTAATATAACTAATACTTCACAATGAAAGGTCGGGTTCTTCCGGCACGGTGAGAGACCAACCCGCATGTCCTGCAGTAGTGCTTTCATCACTCATCTCTCTGTGAAGCTCAACATACTGGTACGCCCTCTACGAATGAAATGTATTAAATTCAGTCTTAACGATATTGCAGAGTTGTTTAGTGTGTTCTATTGTTTAAAATTGTATTTAAGTTGTGATAATGGAGAGATAGGTTCCTCATGGTTATTTATGGCTTATGTGCTGTTCTATACATATTTTCAGAGTTTATCTGTATGAGAGAAACATAACCTTGCGCCCTTCTAAATGCATTTTTTGACGCTTCTTCTGTGCCTGACTAATTTATATTTTTTCTGAATTTAATGTATAGTAATTTTGGTGAGTTCTGTGATGCTGACAGCTCTGGTGCCTAATGGTTGATACTGTACAGCTGTTTTACAAGGTCTGTTGTGTTACGTTGTTTCTAACGGACGGCTTTGCTGGAGGACTTGCGTTACTCAGGGGTAGCTGATGCAAGACAACTTGTTCTTTGGTGTGCAAGTTGTTTCGAAGTGACCACTTCTTATTTGAAGTAACCTGATTGTGACCCCGAATTGACCACTTCTTATTTGAAGTGACCTGATTGTGACCCCGAATTGACCACTCCTGATTTGAAGTGACCTAATTGTGACCCCGAATTGACCACTCCTGATTTGGAGTGACCTGATTGTGACCCCGAATTGACCACTCCTGATTTGGAGTGACCTGATTGTGACCCCGAATTGACCACTCCTGATTTGAAGTGACCTGATTGTGACTACTCCTGCTTTTAATGGTCACATGCATTCGAAAAAATTGAGTGCACTTCTTGGTCGGGTGACTCCGTTTACTACAAAAAGAAACTGACTTTGCAATTGTATTGTTATTATTTTCCAGAGCTCTTTTATAGAGTACCGATATTTCATTTGTGAAAATCAATCTCACACTTCCATACCTTATCATAATCTGTGTTTTTCGGGTCTAGATCAATGTCACACTCCATATGGCAGAAAATGTCACGGAACTTGTACTTTTCAATATTTTCCCAGAGTTGCCTCTTTGGGACGCGAACCGACTCCCCATGTATCTTGGTTTTTACTCTAGCAAAAGAAAATTCTCAATGCGAGGCATTTTTTATTTCATACGTGGTATACGCAAATAATTTTTCAAAATATTTACTGTACTCACTGGTTTTTTAATTTTAAATTATCCTTTAGATCTTCAATATGAGATCGTTAATGATAATTAAACTCGCTAAGCCGAAACATTTCTTTGCTACTACAGTGCAAAGTCTTCTTGTATGATACATTGAGGCGCGCATTGGGTGTTGAGAGGAAAGAGCAAGGGAGGGTTGGGACAGGAAACTTTCCTTATAAAAGAACAGTTCTGAAAACGTTTACCTCTCTGACCTTGAAGGAAAATGTATGTGTATACAATATGCCACATACTCATGAAGTGAAAAGTTAAGTCATCCATAAAAATTAAAAAAAACTGTTCAGTTGACTGCTTGGTTCACAGGGCTCACGGAGACGTGCAGCAATGAGTCTCTGACCGGACTGGAAAAATGTTATTTGTTTGAATTATTTTGCTTGTTCTATGGTTAATTTATTTTATTTGGTCACTGTGCTGGGCCCATTCATTCAAATTTTTTGTCCAACTAACCAAATTTACGAAAGTTTCTCGTTGATGTTCACAGATTTATTCGAGTTCATAGGTTGTATTTGCCCTCATTTAAAAAAATTGGGTCCTGGTGACCAAAAAATGTTTTTAGCAAGGATGAGACCGTAACTTTTTTATCTATATTATACCGGTAATTTTGTATTAATATATAAAATTTATTTAGAATGTGTGCTCACTTGATACCTAATCAGGTGCGGCACGTGAAGGTGCATACAAATTACCACAATTGCCTTGATATCCATGACCTACGATGAATTCTACGAGTTCAAATAGATGTAAGTTGTTACCTATAAGTTGGGCTACCTACAGACTACTAGAAACTATGAATAAATAAACAAGTAACCCCAAATGACGATAATACGAGAAAAGGGTATTATTTGACCTAGTGAAGGTCTCCGTAGGATGCGTAATGATGGTAGTAGGCGACTTATAACGTTGTCAGCCTTGCGTCAGAATTACCTCACTATGTAAATAACAGATGGGGAATACTGGAGTTCTCTGTTATCAACATAGGCTGGCTCAAGTCCTTAGAGCATGAGGATGAACGTCAATTCTGACCATGAGCTGCAGTACTCCGCACTAACATGTAGTTCTCTGTTGATAGTATAGGCTGGGCAACCATGTTGAAGAAGCTGTGGTTCATCATTTTGTTCTGTGACTTTGAGTTCAGTTCAATGATGCTTTTCATAAAAAGCAATAGCTAGACGTGTATCCTACTGCCTTTAAACTTGTTTTATATAAACGTTAAGTGGACGACACTTTCGTTTTATTTCGAGATAAAGCATGCTGTTTATTGTTTCTTAAGTGCCTGAATTCTAAACACCCAAATATAAACTTTACCACGGAATTAGAGTGCAATAATCCACGAATATCCCGATGTGGCAATAGGTTTTCTAGCTTTGTGTTCCGCAAATCTACTTTTACAGGTCTGGGTATTAGTTTTTTAGTTTCTGCTCGTATCGTTTTAAATTGAATAGTATTAGAACTTTGATGTGCAGAGCTTATAACGTTAGCAGCTCTAACGTTAGTAACGTTAGTTCAGAGAAGTACGACCTCCCTCTTAAATTATAAGATTTTAAAGTAATCGCCACAGCTTCCAGTGTCTTACACTAACGCATTTTAGAATCGTTATTCATTTTAAGAGACAATCCAATTTTAAATGATACACAATCTGCTTACTCTCTGCGTTTGGTTCAGTTTTTCCTTTTTTTCTTCTTGTTGGTATTTTGCTTTTATTTGTTTTTTATTTTTTTGTGCTCCATTTGAAAACAATATTATGTTTAGGTCATTAGTTTACTTGTGTTTTTGTTTTTATTTCAGGTTCTTGAAAATGATCTAAAAGGTCTAAACGTAGATATATATGTATATATACATATATATTTAAATAGTGTTTAATTAATAATAAATAAAAATGCTAAAACTGAAAGCGATTGTCCTTGCTCTTATATTTTTGGTTAAACTTTGCAGAAAGTAAAACATTAATATCACTCAATGAACACGCAGTAATTTTGATACTTTGTTAGCTATGGGTGTGACAGAAGTGAGCAGCTGTGACCTTGCTTGACTCGTAAAACATATGGTTTTAAATCAGCCTCAAAAAACTAAAAGTTGATAATTATCGTATAGTAATGTTACTTACTAGGCAAGTGTGGGAAACGTCTGGGCTACATACATGTTAGTACATCCCCAAACCAATCACGTCAATATTTCATTCGAAAATAGTGCGTGTGATATGCTCATTTAAAAAATAATATCATAAGACGACATTTACGTAAAACCCTTTCCTTTGGTTTTGCCTCGTAATAGCGTGGTGTTCAGTGCAGTGAGAATGGACCTGGAAGCAGCGCTAGCGTAACGATGTCGGGGAGTGGCACATGGCGCCGTTTTATATGAGGCGCATATTACCTGTATGGTATTGTTGCAGGCGCGTGGCGCCTGTGTGGTGTATGGCACTGCTGCTGGAGGTGCCGTCTCTGTGGGTCAAGGTCTGTCAACCCCAGCCACCACGGTCGTTAAACGCCCCCGCGATGCACCGTGGCGCCCTTTTCTACCTGCTGCTGGTAGAGCTGGTGTGGTACTGATAGTAATGGAAGCATTAGTGCGGGTGCTGATGCCGTGAAACTGATATTGCTTGCAATATACGGGCAGTGTACAAGCGGGTACTGATAGTAATGGAAGCATAAGTGCAAGAGCTGATGCCGTGAAACTGATATTGCCTGCAATATACGGGCAGTGTACAAGCGCGAACACTGGTGTGTGGTGCGCCGTCGGGAAATTCACTCATGAAGAGCCAGCTGTTGCAGCCATCTCAAGGGCGCCGATCATAATGTTCTTTTGAAATTAATTCTCAGGCCGGAGTTAATCTGAAAAACATCGCTCTTCGGGCTGTGTTTAGCGCGCGTTGGAGAGGACCTTTCGACCATTGCATTTGGTTATACTGTTCAATTAAACAACCCTAAAGTACTAGGTAACTCAAAAATTATTACGTTATATATTGTATGATTGAGTTAAGTGAAATTTTACGATTTTTTTCGAAAGTTGAACAAACAGGAAATTTCCACGAATGTGTGTGGGAAATCATACGAACGTCTTAAATATTTGTTCAAGCAGGCTCGTAGAATATTATTCCATTAGTTCTTTTATTTTTCTAATATTATTTGCAAAGTTGATAGGCACTGCCTCCACTGCATCGCGCAGAGCTCCAAGAATATTGTAGTTCAAGACTTGTTGAGAGCCGCAGTTCGTCAATAAAAATTTTTAGGATTGATCTCCAAGACGGACTATAAGCAAATGCATACTAAGTAGGAGTCTGGGATGGAGAGAGTTCTCTCACAGTGGGTAAGAAATCTGGAATATTGCCGTCGTGCTCTCACTCGTCCTGTTAGACACCATCGGTGTAACTTCAAGCATTTTTTTACTCAAACCATTCACGCCAAGTTCCAAAAAATGGTTTCCGTGCTTATGGTCTTGCGAGCAACATTTTTGATGAACACCAGTTGTGATTTAGCATTTGATGACTCTTGGATGCACACTACTTCAGATGGCAGGATTTTAGTTGATTAAAATCTGTGAATGTCGTCTTAGCATTACTCAAACTTGTGCATATGAATAATAAGTTTTTGGCAATCATGGAATTCGTTATCACATTAAACAAAATTTCATCGGTGAAGAGCTCAGAGTGCAAGTTGTGAACCGCATTGGATTGGTTTTGGCGGCCTCCTCATTCGAGAAGCACTTGTTGCGCATAGAATTGTTACACTCTCCAAGAAAGAGAGGCTCAAGTTCCGTGTGATCACTCATATTTATTCTTTACTACTCCGAGATCGGCAGCCAAGTTTGTTGTCGAGTTCTTCGTATTTCTGACAATACTTGAGTTTTTTAGGCAGGAAGTTGCTGGAGCCTTGCGGCGTGCACTCCCGGCTCGTCGGAGCACAATATTCGTCTGTTGAAACCGCGTGATGGCGCCATTTTACGTATGAATGTAACGATAATTTTCCAACACCCTGCAATACCTGTCTTTCCTTCGTGCTTCACTTTTACTGTACGATGAATCGAAGCTTCTTTTGCTTGTTTTCATTCGTAAGTACCCCATGTAAGGTTACGAAGAATGTTATAATACTTGCCAGAGAATATTATTGATATCCATTGATGAATCAACGAATACTTGCGAGGTGCTCAGTAGTTCGACTTTAAGTGAATATTTATTTGGTAATATCGAGATTTTCGACGGCTGCTCTCTGCCAATACTAAATATTACGGATCTTACGGGAAACAATATTCCTCGAGACTGCTTTGTTAGTCTTGATATTATTTTGTGTTTACTCCATGAGATACCAATCTGTTATTTTTTCAAATCATTGAGGTGACTCATATCACCGTAATTTATGCGACAACCTGGAAAGTAAGCTTAAACTTTCATTCAACTATGAAAATTTCATCTCTAAAATAAAAGCGACGCGTTCCTATCCAATTTGAATGAATGCTGTCATATTGGAGCGCCAGTAAATATTACAGAAAATTCCTGGAGCTTAGGTTATTTTTTTTCAATTGCTGCACTTTTTATGAGGAGTTTTAGTTGAGTTTTCACGAGTTTTTGTTGAATTTTCATGGAGAGTTTTTGTTAAATTTTCTTGAGTTTTTATTGAGTTTTCATGAAAAGTTTTTGTTGAGTTTTGATGAGTTTTTGTTGAGTTTTCATGAGGAGTTTAGTTGAATTTTCATGAGGAGTTTTTGTTGAGTTTTCATGAACAGTTTTTGTTGAGTTTTCATGAGGAGTTTTTGTTGAGTTTTCATGAACAGTTTTTGTTGAGTTTTCATGAGGAGTTTTGGTTGAGTTTTCATGAACCGTTTTTGTTGAGTTTTCATGAACAGTTTTTGTTGAGTTTTCATGAGGAGTTTTTGTTCGGGTTTCATGAGGAGTTTTTGTTAAGTTTTCATGAGGAGTTTTAGTTGAGTTTTCATGAGGAGTTTGTGATGAATTTTTATGAGGAGTTTTTGTTGAGTTTTCATGGAGAGTTTTTGTTGAGTTTTCATGAGGAGTTTGTGATGAATTTTTATGAGGAGTTTTTGTTGAGTTTTCATGGAGAGTTTTTGTTGGGTTTTGATGAGGAGTTTTGTTGTTAGCGCCCTGTTGTATCTGCTGTGTGCGCGCCCTCGCTCTCTGCATCCAGTACGCCTTCTTGAAACATCAAGAGCCCCTGAAACAACTTCAGGAAACCCTTCTCTCGCTTTTGATGGCTTTCAAGTATACAACATGTCAAATAACAGAGCAAAAATTCAAACATAGATGCATACTTCTGTTATCCCTCTATACGACCCTTCAAAAAATGAATTTCGACCAACGAGGTTTTCCATTGCAGTAATATTTTTCATACAACTAAAGTTCTGTAATATCAACAGCATACAGTGATCCCCCGCAATATTGTGATTGACCTTTCGATGTCCTGCTGTATTTTGGGTTCTTTTCAACTCGTTTAATTTTATATCGCGGTATTCTGGGCTCTATTGCGCACAATTTTTCACGCGTTCAACTGCTTTTTATGTTGAAGTAACAGTTTTTATGCTAAATTTATTCCTATCGTAGACTACAATGACGTAAAAATGTTTAGAAAATAATGAACAAATAAGTAATAGAGCAGAACATAAAACATACACCTAAAATGCGTAGAAAATGAGTCTCGCGTATCTCAAGTTGAAATTCATTTGGGAAAGTAACATACCCATATGATGTCATGTTAGTCAAGTTACTGGCTCTAGGAGGCTTAAATATTGCTCATACGGAGCTTAAAATTGTTTTTATTATTTATTTCATAATTATTACGTACAACTATACATTTTTATGTATGCCTGAAATTTTTGGAATTGTAAGCGCAATTCTAATGTGTTTACATACAGCTTATTTATATCTATTGTGAGTTGATCTAGAGCATAACTACTGAAGTAAACGAGTTCACCATGTATCATAAATTAATATGTTATATTTCCGCAAGTTTCTTGTTGAACTCACTTGACAAGGGCCCACCTATTTCGCTTTAATACACATTTCTCATCACCGCCGTGAAGCATAGATTTATATATACTTTGAAACAGTTATGTTAGAATATATTCATATCCATTAGATGCTTGTGTGTCCAATAAAGGATACATTGTACACTATATTTACCCATGAAGAAACCTTCAGTAAGTGATGAGCTGCGTACCCCGTCAATTGCTGATGGACGCCCAGTTCGTTGCTGGTGGCGAAGGTTTTGCATGACTGTAATTTCTGACACAATGACTGGGATCAAAACCATAGAAGCATGGGGCGCTGGAAGTTTATTCTCAATGCGTATCATTACTTCAGAGAGTGTCATACTAAACGATGGAGAACTTCATTAATGAGTAGGGACTTCGTTGTATGTGCTTATTAATGCTTTCGGAAACCGTTATTGTGCTCATAAATGCCTAGGGATGTTGTTATTGTATTCATAAATGATCACGGAAATCGTTATTGTGTTCATAACCGTTTAAGGATATCGTTTTTGTGCTCATAAATACTTAGGAATGTCCTTGTTTGTGCTCATAAATAGTGTAGACCAGCTTCCAAACTTTTTGCCGTACGAGAATGTTACTGGTTTGCTAATACTTGTGTTATGTCAATGTTAACTTTTTCCATCCATATATTTTTGCGAGTACATTGTGTTACTTGCCATTATAGCATGAAAACAGTATGCAGAGTCACATGAGTGCTAATATTATATCAGTGGATCCAAGTGAAGCTGTTCTGAATGATCATAATGCAAAATTCTTTATTTTATTATCTGCATTATTTGATTTATTTTATTTTTCTTTATTTTTAGCAGAGATACTGATAGAGGTGTGCTTTGAAATTACACATTGTAAGAATACATCAACAATTCAAATCAATATAAACTTGAACTTATAATTAGATATAGGCGCTATTGGCTGGCCAGAATTAATTATTTCATAACTAGTATTTGTTAAATAATGAATTGATGATGGTTGAATGTTCTTAAAAAATACCGCGAAAAAATCCTTTTTTGTCGTAAAATAATGTTCAAAAGTAATAAATTTTCTGATTAGTTTTACATAATTTCAAATTAGATATAGATTTGAAGAAGCCACTATTAATCAACTGACTATTTTTAAATCCAATTTTTATGATGTATCTAAGGGTTTGGACATGGTGAGATGTAGCATAGCCAAGGATAAATATTGTTTTGCCTTTGTACACCAGTGACTTATTTTTATACCATGACTCATGGTGTTTTTGTTTGTTTTAACTATAGCACAAACATATGCGATCAACTTATCTCTTTATGGTGTCTATATAAGCTTGATCAGTTCAGTGCCTACAATTTATGGCTAAAATATGACGTCACGGCTACATTGGTGACTTCACTTAAGAAACATCGATTTCCTTTACCCCAACCACATTTTACTTCAATCGTCCGTTTAATTAAGAGTTGCTCGGCTTTTGTTGGTAGAAAATACAGTAAAATAAGTTCCTGTTTTCGTATGCTCATTCTAACCTTCTTACTTAGAGTTCTTCTGACATCTCCCTAAACCGTTATGTTTCTGTTCTATATTTTCAGTCTGAATAGCGGAGAATTTGAACGAAATGTTTTTAACTATTAAAATTATTAATGACTTAGTTTCTCACCCCAAAGGTAATCCACATTCGTTCTTGAGTTGGGGTGACGATGCCAAAACAAAGCCCTTATTCAGTTCTGGGTTACATGTCAGATGATTCATAACTCGGTCTCCATAACCCTGCGAGCAAGAAATGATGTTTTGATGTAAACGACGTTTCCAAAATGAACCGTGTTAAGGAGAACGTGTATCAACATATGCGAAATCCTCTGTAATAATTGACTGGTGTGTATTCGGCTGATCAAATCGGCATCTGTGCATGTTTTCATTTTATCGTGAACTTTCTTCCGAATAATTCCCGTCTCTCTCTATCCTCTGTTCTCTCAAGGCACAGGATTCTCAAGTGTTCGTCGTGCAATATAGGTTGCTAGAGGATTGATTGCCCCGGTTGTGTGGAGTGCCTTCTGGGACCTGCCACTTCAGAGCAGTTGACATCCAAGCAAACACCATACCGGTCTCTGGGGTCGCAATTGGCCGCTTGAATGATCACTGTTTCAAGTGAGCGACACTCAATTCAGCTAACTGTTCTTACACATTCCGTCTTGACCGTCGCTAGTTAAGTCTTTGTACTCATCGCAAAGCACTAAGATTAAGATACCCGTGGCGGTTTTTTGCTTAAAAAACACAGTTTTATTAACTTTCAGTAGTTTCACCGATTATACATTGGAGAGTGGCAGAGTGTATGTTGGAAGTGGCTCGTTACAGTTTCGATTTCAATTATACGCAACGCGTGAACACTTACAGAACCACTCTCGCCTTACGGCCGCTCATTCTGAAGGTTATCCAGTGACCTCGTTCCGGACTTGTATTTATATTTTGTTAATGCTTTGAGTATATTTGCTTTGACAAACAAACTCAATTACTCGTTTTAACGCACGAAAAAAATAGTTATTAGAAGTCTTTTTTAATGCGTGCATAAAGAAGTATACTACATACGTTATTTATCTGTGATTGTCAAAGAAATATATGTACGTGTGCTTCTTAAATTCTGCTAGGGTTGATAAGTTAAAAGTACATGAGGAGGTTGCGTAGCGTACCGATCGATGGATTATATTATCATCTTTAAGCCGATAGCATTTTCGCAATTACCTTTTGATGTGCATGGTGGTGACATATTACATCTGTACCGCTCAGTGATTCAATGTTAATTAAATGCGGGTCACTTTCACGGTACAAGAAGAGTTACCTGTGTGTTGTTGTGTTGCATGTGGTATGAGAACAGGATTTTAAATCGGCATTCATGACGCACATTTTCTGAAAAAATTGAAAAAGTGTTCGTTCGGCTTTTATGTACGTCAGAAATTAAATTCCTAAATCTGACTGTAATTTTCTTATTTCTGTGAAAAAATATTTTATTATTTTTGAAGTGCCTATGGTGCTTTTATCTATATGCATGTAGGATTTTCAGTTATGCTGGTGTACAATTTATAGTAAGTGATTAGACTACTATTCATTCGACAACAGATATTTTTAGAATTTGATTATATATTAAACAACTTATGTGCTACGAACGAGAGATGATCCTGGAACAAGTCATACCATAAAGTTAGATCATACCATTAGATACTTGTGGGAGCTAGAGAAGTCGTGTGGGACTCATCGAGCCTCCTATTGTGTGGTGGTTTCAACATGAACGCCTCCGTGGTAAAAATAGGTCGGTGAAGCAGTGCAGCACCGCTGCAATGTGGCGCCTTGCTTCTGAATATTAAACTCGATGACACAACTGTACCGCCTCGCCCAAACTGCGCCTGTATGCTTTCAAAACAGGTACTTCAAAACTTCGCTAGTGCTTTTCGGCATTGCATTTTGAATAGAGCCAAACGAGCATCGTTGTAACGATCTTAAACATAATTCATGCCGTGATGCGTTGTATCAATGATCTGCCACCTGATTACTCGTACAGCTGCTACCTATCACAGTCAACTGTGACCTCTCTGGTCATTGAATCAATATCCCAGCTTAATATTCCATATCGATTCGCTCCGACAAGCACCTGTGTTGACTAAATTACCTCTGCTATTCGTTACCTTGGGTAATTGACGTAGTTTCGGATAAGCTCATATACGTGTATATTTTTTTCTTCTGACAGTGTAGTAAATTGTTTTACTGTGATAAATTGTTCCGTAGTATGACTTTGAAGTTGTAATCTGACGTGAATGTTGGTGGAAATTACTACACTTAAAATGCATGCATGAGCAGTGTCAGCTATAATCACTTGGCAACGCGGAATATTCTAACATGATGGATGTGCTCAAAATTCAAAAGTTTGTAGCGTTTTGCTCAGTTGTCGATTATATGCTTAGTTATTAGGTTACTTAGGCCTATTAAAGTTGTAGATCTACGAGTTAGAAGTGTTGTGATGTTTTTCAGATTAGCATGGTGGGCAGTTGTGGCTATGGAAGTAAAATTTGAGTTCTCTATAATTAGTAGAATTCGCCACTCTTCCACGTGATTCTCATAATTGCAGTTGATGCTTAAATAATTGTACGTATTATTTATCCTTGCAATTAATATTCGTTTTTTGTGGGTATCCATTATGGTTGTCCTAATTTATTTTTCATAAATTTAAAAAGTTCTCTAATTTTAATAAAACGAATCAATAAAACGATCAGACAATTATAAAAACACCGGTGACCAATTCAAATGTACTCGGATATCTAATATATCTAATAGGTTGGAGGCTTGTGTGCTTATTGAAATGCTTTTAATCTAGATAACTTTCTGAAGTTTTGAATAATATGCGGGTTACGTTATACTTTTAACATATCTGATAAATTTCTAAGTGGTCTATCAGAGTCGGCCACCGCGTCGTTATTGCCTCCAGCTTCCATAACGCTTTTTTACTGTTTCATCTACAATAAACGAATCTCCTCTGATGCATTACTAACCTGACTTCTATTTTTTCAGGATGTTTGTTTTTCATGTTTTTTATGGAATGCTTCGTACGGTGCGTCTACTGAAATAATGCGAACAGCAATTGTAGAGTAATGATAATGCGAGCAGCAATTGTAGAGTAATGATAATGCGGGCAGCAATTGTAGAGTAATGATGATGCGAGCAGCAATTGTAGAGTAATGATAATGCGAGCAGCAATTGTAGAGTAATGAGCTGAGCAAGAACTTAACGGGCATAATGATTAACTTTTGCCATGCGTCACCGTGCAGTGGTGAGAGCAGTGGTACCACCCTGTGAGAGCAGTGGTACCACCCTGTGAGGGCGGTGGTACCATCTTGCGAGAGCAGTGGTACCATCCTGCGAGGGCAGTGGTACCACACTGTGAGGGCAGTGGTACCACACTGTGAGGGCAGTGGTACCACCCTGTGAGGGCAGTGGTACCACCCTGCGAGGGCAGTGGTACCACCCTGCGAGGGCAGTGGTACCACACTGTGAGGGCAGTGGTACCACCCTGCGAGGGCAGTGGTACCACACTGTGAGGGCAGTGGTACCACACTGTGAGGGCAGTGGTACCACCCTGTGAGGGCAGTGGTACCACCCTGTGAGGGCAGTGGTACCACCCTGTGAGGGCAGTGGTACCACCCTGTGAGGGCAGTGGTACCACCCTGTGAGGGCAGTGGTACCACCCTGTGAGGGCAGTGGTACCACCCTGTGAGGGCAGTGGTACCACCCTGCAAGGGCTCAAGTGTTCGTCACCGAGGTAATCCACGCAACTTTCACTGCGCTTTGTAATCTGCTGTTACGAGCAGCTACACTTCGATATAGATCGATCAGGTTCCAGTAAGTGCATTATTAGAAAATTTCCTGACAAAATTTCGGTTCTTAGTTGCATCAAGTGTATTTTCATATTTTTAAATCAAGTATACCGTGTTCTTAAGATGTTATAGAAAACATCCTTGTTTTGCCTCCTCGAATGAATTTTTGACAGAATATCTTCACCGATATTACTTGGGTTAAGTGAAAGTGTCTACATGCGCTAAAGAAGTCTTCTACATGAAAATGAGCATAGATATTGATACTAAAATAAGTGATAATAGTTTCACTTCTATTTTCACCAAGGACTGATTGTAGGTTTAAAACGTTTCCTGTGATTACCTAACCGGTCGAAATCTTTAATTTGTTCACAGAAACTAGAAGGCTTTGTAAAATTTACGCCTAACGGAACCTAAGAGACCCATCGAAGGGCCCCTTCGCAGGAAATGTGTTATACCGGGCCGGTAAATTTGCTGGAGGTGGTAAAAGTTCCGACAGCACAGAACAAAGAACAAACGCTCGATGGAAAGTAAGAGGCGAAATCTAGTCATTGAATCTGAACGCTGGCAAACGTAAAACGCTCAATATTTACGTCAGGCACTCTCTCATGCGATTAACTGGAATCGAAATGCGTTTCTGAGCATGTGTTCATTCAACCAAGGCTACGAGAAAATTTCATCCCCTACCATGCGTCGAAAACTAAAGGAAATTGGTGTGAGACTTGTATTCACAAGAGAGGTACTACGCAGGGAAGAAATACGTAGACTTGGCTGCAATTTGAAAGATGCTGCTAGAACGGTTGAAAAGCGTGATGTGATCTGACATACGACGGTTAGGTTCCTTCTCGCATTTTTCCCACAGTACAGACTTACAGAGGATGGACGTGTTATGATCATCTAAGGGTGCTTTACACTGTTGAATCTTGTGTCTGATACTATGTTTAACAACTCTATTACTTTATGAATATTTTAGTGTCTTATATGAAAATATACATCATTATATGGATGATTACTTTCTCGAGGGATTTGGCAATAAGCCCTTGGATACAAGCCTTCTTGTATCCACAGGGCGCATGTGGGATCTACATACATCGTTCAATAACCGAAAAGCTATTTTTGCATGGGTATAGGATGATCACCACAGTCCCCCGATTTAAATTTTGCTAAAAATACATTGGACCAATCGAAGAAAAAACTGCGAGCCTTACCTTTCTGTTTTCACTTCAATATCATGGGCAGCATTTGCGCACATGGCCAACGTTTGCTTAGAATGCTTGCAAACTTTAGTAAATTCCATACCTAAAGTAATTATTGCTGGAAACAGTGCTTATGGTGGTCCAATAAATTATTGTTCACAATTGTTCTTCGCTAAGTAGGGTGCGACAAACTTTTTGGCCAGGTTGTATTTGTCGGGTTGAATAATATCGGACTAGGTTATGTATGAAGGCAATTTGTAAATTGACCATCACGTCATTCATTTAAGCAAATTATGATTCTGACAATCAACATCATGTTGAAGTTAAGTTTGTAAATACATTTTGAACACTTTTCAAGTAAGGAATGAATCGGAAAAGTAACTCAGAACTTTTTGTGATTTACTGATAAATTCTTCTTTAGCAACAATCCTGGCAGCGATTTTCGCAATCGTACTTGAGTGACGTGGCAGTCAAAATCCGGGGCTGGTTCAGAAACGTGCATTAAAGAAGCTGTCATGAATTTTAGTCCATGTGGCTCTAATCATAGATCTAACTTAATTTATGCATTACTGAGGAAATACTCCAGTTATTTTCAAATTTTAAGCGTTGTAGCAGTGGTCAGTCTTATTTCTCGCGATATTCAAACGTTAATTTCGACCACGGTATGGTTTGCAATAAAACGCGGTACCCACTTATAGTTTAGGGTTATGTAGCATACCAGTCCATGGTTATTATCGCCTCTAACTCACCATTGCTATGTTGAGTGTACGCTTTTTCTTTATTGGCTGGTGTGTGTTTGTGTACTGCTGCTGCTTCTCGTCTTAGGCAGTCTCAAGTGACTCACTAAGGTTACTTGGTCGGCGTGAGTTGCATAAGCAAAACTGTGTGCGCGTTTAAGTACTATTCAGAGCAACCGTAACCTTAAAAGCTTACTTTGCTGTTAAACTCACATCATCAATATTCATGTGCCATCAGTATTGCCAAAATACGTTGAAAATACGTTTATTTTCTAGCAGTTCATTATGAATTGTAGGAGGGGTTAAACAAGAATATAATAACATAAGCTGTAGGCTGTCTACTAGAAAATGAGACGTCAGGATTTTATCATTTGTATTGTTGAAACAAAATATTGGTAGCCCGACTCTTGACGGAGAGCTTTTTATTCCTGCAGCTCTGATCTTTCACGCACGTACTTATTCGAATTCAAGTATCATAATGCTCTTATTATAACCCTACCGAGAAAAATAGAAGAATATTTCCATCATGGTTATTTTATTTGAGAGACTAGACACAGGTTCCTGATGCCATTTGGTTTCAAATGTTAAGTATTGAAATCTATACCTAAAGTAATTATTACTGGAAGCAGTGCTTATTATTTATATTTATATTGTTTGTAATTTTATGCTGTAGATACGATGTCCCTTTTAGGGATTCCTACTAATTAAATACGGACTGTTTCTTTTGCGATAAGTTCATAAATGTAAGTCTTAAAAAAATATTTGTTACTTAACAGGACGTTCTGAGTTCAGCTTCAATATTAACAAAATTCATGGGGGTATTAACAGATTATTAATTGCTGATTTTAACAAGAGCTTGTAAATTTATAAACTTTACAACAAACACAGCGTCAACTTCGTCGCTGTCGTGTGAATTCCACACACCAAGCTCGCCCCTGAGGCTGCCGAGTCTTCTGGCTGTGTCGCTCACTCCTACCAGCATTACACGAAGAGTTTAATGACACCAAGTAATTAGTACAAACAATGTGAAATTCTAGACTCATATCCAGACAATTTCAATCGTTACGGTCCGGTGTCGAAAATTTGTAAGTTTCTTGCACGAGATGATCAAAATACTTCTATTAAGAAGTCACTTATGTTTTGCTATTCTATTTTATTATTTATATTTTTTACCATATCTTACTTCGTTTAACGAACTGAATTGAGTCACTTTACATAGTGTCCTTTTACAGCTTGCACATTCTTTGTTTAATTAACGTACGATTAATTTGAACGTTATTTTAGATTTTTTTTTTCTTGTTCAATTTCTTTCGTAACTCATATTTAGTTTTCATTGCTGAGGTAAGTTTGTCTCGCAATGTTTACTAAATTCTCCCGGTATTTTGCAACAGAAATCTTACGTTTAATGGAAATAGAAATGCTTATGCCGCTGTCGTGGGAGTGTGTTTTATAGATGGAATTGTGTTTCATTTTTTAGCTAGGGAATTATATATTATTCTTGAAGTAAACCAATAGAAATTTTGTTTCATTACAGCTTTGTTCGTTAAGTAACGGGCACCATTTGTACACTAATTTTGTGGGTAAGAGGTCATATATTGGGTCATCAGTATATTTAATGATAAACGTCAGTTTTTTGTTTTTTTTTGTGTAACAGTTGGAACGGAGGTCAGTTCACAGAACTCAGTTCACTGAAGTATACTAAGATCCAGAATTCCTATATGATGGAACAATTCATAAATATCATACATACACAAACTTGGGCTCAGCCAGTGATGACATCCATGCCCCTCCTCTCTGTGACGTCCCTCTGTGGCATGGTCACCGTGCGCTGCCGCTCTCCACAGTGTCGAGAACGGCAATCATTGCAGTGCCGGCACCATTAATTAGCAGGCAACCCTCTTCTTCCGGCACTGTGCAGCCTAGTGTATGAGCGGAAAGCAATTTTGTCATATTTTTGAGGCCTGCTGAGCTTGTGCTGCTACTGGTGACACTGGCTCATGAAATACTGGTGATACTGGCTCATGAAATACTTGAGTATTTGTTTCGAGACCTGATATTCTGAAGTATTCGGAATACTTGCTGTCTTGACTCTCTACTGTTGCTGCTAAACGCCTGTTTTTATCAGGAACCGATACAAAAAAGTTTATCTAATTTATTCCAATCATCGTCTTCTGTTCAATAAATAATAATAAACAATTATTAAATCACTGATTTCAGTATAGTAAATTAATTTACAGTTATTTTTTTTATTTGTTATTTTGAAAATCTACAACTGAAATGAAATTAACTAGAATGTACAAAAACATAATAAGTATTTTGTATAAGTATTAAGTATAAGTATATTTACGCATTTCATAGTTCTTTAGGACTCTTAAAAGGGGTTCGAGGGTTTGAGGCAATGTGTTTCTGAGCCAAATTGAAAAAAATACTTTCATTTAAACTTTTTTGAAATGTTTCTTTCAACTTAAAAGTTTCGACTGGAGATAATATTGCTTTGATCTATTTTCTAAAGGCTTCTCTTTCATTCACTGATAATTTTCCAAACGTCAAATACCAATCACCCGTTGAACGAAGCCTCTGTTTATTTTTTGCTAGAACTTATTTTGGCTGGCAGAGCTCTGTCACGAGTGTGCTACTCTTGTGAAAGGTGATCATGGCATTCGCTCAAGTCATGACTGCCCGACAAAGGCGATGCGGACAAGTGCTTGCTATTCTCGACAAGCCACTGATGCCTCACTTACGAGCTCTGTTTCCTCCTTGTCCATTTCAGCGCTAAATCTAAAGAAGAGAAAGATTGTGAGTGTGTTACTTTCACCAGCAAACTATTTATTTTTATTTTGCCTAGCTTTATGATCGCCGCACTCTTTTTTACATTCTTTTAGTTATGCTGCAGCACAGCCTATCAAAATGAGACCCGAAATTTTGTGTAGCGAAGTCACGTCATATTTTGTATTACCTGTTCATCAGCAATTTACACAACGACCAACTCTACATTGCTGGCTAGGATCATTACGAGTACGTTTAGTGAGACGTTTAGAAATGATTTAATTTACATTCCCGTATGATCTGAACAGACTACGAGTACATGTGTACTGCAGTACTGGCTAGGATCATTACAAGTACGTTTAGTGAGACGTTTAGAAATGATTTAATTTACATTCCCGTATGATCTGAGCAGACTACGAGTACATGTGTACTGCAGCACGGTCAGTGTACTCGTACAGGGCTGCTACAGGGAACTCACAGGATACCCCTGCAGCCTTGCCTCAGGAAACACTGCTTTCACGACCTGTGTTTTGCCACCGTGGTTGCGAGTCTTCGTCTTTCTTGGATATTGAGAACGACATCTGAGATCTGAATCTTGAGAGCAGAGTACACTTCAACCATGGTCAACAAACACAATCACCTCAACCGTATTCACCTTCACTGTGTCTTAACCGTGTTCTCCTTAACAATGTTCTCTTTAAGCGTGTTATAGTAAACATTGATTTTCTAAACCATTTTCACCTCTAACATGTCTTAATGTTCGTATTCATTGTGTTTCCTTTTATAATGCTAATCTTCTTTTTAACAGTGTTCAATTTTATTGCGTTGATATGAACCGTATTCACGCGTTGTAGGCGATTTAAAAGTTTGTTTTTGTCTTGCTTGAGCGTAATATATTGTTTAAAGTTAATAAAAATCAAATATTAAAGTGCTGTCTCTGCTGAAATGTAGAATTTCTTGCTTTACTTCGCGCAAATAAATTTTTAGTTTCAGTTTTGTATTTTATATATTGTATATTGTTAAGCTGGTAGGATTCGTATTTCCAAAAAGTATTTGTATGCTCTTTATCACTTTGTTTTATAGTCACTTTCTCAAGCATTACAATTTTAGATTTTCGTGTTCGCAATTTGACCTTTCCTCTCTGAATCTCTATTCACGTTTTCTATCTATCGTATTTCGTATTTATTTATTTACGTTTTGTCTCAGCTGATGATGAGCCAATTGTGTTATTACTTTTGTATCCATTTGTTGTATTCATTCCACGAATTATCATATAATCAGGGAGTGATAAAACCGATAAAGTCTATGAAAGGGACGTCAACAAACCAGAAAGCACATTTTCATGAAAGTTTAAAATGTAACCAGCCAACTCGCCAAAAAATTTCGCATGCTCCGTACGACCGCGTTCAGGGATGTTCTTATTGTTATTGAAGCTGCGTGCCTCGAACTTTGTCACACCCGTTGTTGTTTTCAAGTCCCCCGACAGTTAGAAGTACGACTCTAAAATTCTCCGGAACTCGGAAACTGTGACTCCGGATGCTGTTCCAGCCGAGACGAGGGCTTCGTTAGTTCCTCGTATTCGTACGTAATGTACGCAAATGCTTGTAATTCGCAAGGTATTCCTCGTAGTTGTTGTACAGGATGCATGGTTTTGACTACTTTTTAAGCTGTGATGTGCTAAACTCCATATCGTGTATAGTCACGTCTGCTATGGGAAATAGTCACTTGTATAGTATGAGCCTGCTTTTCTACAGTCGAACCCTAGTTCGTTCTTTTGAGGGCGAAACGCAGATCACGGGACTCCCACAACTGAGCCATCAGCTGAGGGTCGTTGTAGGATCTGAGGCTGCTCTTGGCCAGTTGAAACGTTGCGCCAAACTCCTTGTTCTCTTATTTGGTCAAGCATTCTAATCGTTTTACTTATGTTCCATTGAATTTCTGATTCCTTACTCTAAGACATCCTACTTAACCCGGAACTAAAGAAATTATGTTGTGTTCAATTCAAGGAATTACAGGTGTGTTCAAGCTCTATTAAACGCAATTCATTCGTATTACATATATATTAGTTGCTCCCAACTGGAGCTTAGGTCAACATCGTTGAAGTGAATCGAGTGCGTATGCGACTGTCGCTCGGAGCAATATGAGATAGACAAAGCTTCTGTTTGGAGGTTTTGTACATGGGAATAATACATGAATCCAATTCGTTACTGGTTATCATTTACAATAGAGGTAAATATCCATTACTTCATGCGTGGACTCTCATCTTTGCTAGAACTTCCAAATTACGTCTGCCCAATTTTGTGCGAGTGTGCTTAAATTACTCATGATGAATTTTGTCTTATAAAATGTCTCCAAGTCCTTTATAAATGGACGAGTAGAATGAACTACAATAATTATATTGAATTCTCTTCATCAGTACAATGATTAGCGCCACTAGTGGCATAACTCTATCATAGAGAAGAATGAACAAACTAGTCATTGTTGCCATTTTGAACATTTGTACACTTATCGACGTTAGAATAGAATAGAATGAGGCGATAGGAACGAGCGTTTTGGCCCATTCTTGGGTTGGTACCAAAGTCCCATGCTGTAATTCTAGCCAAGCGATGGTCATAAACTGATCACCGCGGCAGCGCGCCTCGAACCCGAGTCTTCTTCTCGCATCGCAAGCGAATTCGCTCACCAGTCGACCAAGCTGGTGTTATTCATGCCCATTTTCAACGCCAACTTATGTCAAACAGTTAAGTTAATACTTCTATTCGGAATGAAAATAAACAATGTTAAAGATTTAATATAATTCTATTAAATGCTGATAGATCAGAATGTCGATGTAAGTATCTTCACACATCACTACTGATTTGTGTTATCGTACTTAGATGCTGGTATTAGTTAAAGGGTATTACCTGATTTTAAAAAAGGGTGATTTTAACTTTTGTGAACTCATAATGTATGAAAAGA
The DNA here is from genome assembly GCA_006783055.1 of Trinorchestia longiramus. Lineage (NCBI taxonomy): Eukaryota > Metazoa > Arthropoda > Malacostraca > Amphipoda > Talitridae > Trinorchestia > Trinorchestia longiramus. The sequence goes on from VCRD01000896.1 coordinate 85,257, forward strand.
ATGATGTTTCATTCAATGATGAATTATAGTACTGATGGTTGTCATTAAAGCACTTGATTAAATTATAGGACAATATTTAAGGGTGATCCAGCAAAATTCAGAATGAAATATTACATGATGTGTTACAAAATAAATTTAAATATAAATTTCCTTTAGTCAGGTTTATTTACTTTTCAAAACTAAGTCTGATTTTAAACAGCATATGAAGAGTCATATGCAAGTTAAACTTGAAAAAGAGACACATTTCAACTGAACATTTCCGCAAGTTCTTTTTGGATGGCAGAATGGAGTACGACTTCTCTCAAATCAATGTCAAGACTGTGGAACTTCATTGACTTTAACAGAAAAGAAATTGTAAATATCGGGAGTTTAGAATTCAAAAAGGGTTCGAGAGTGAAAAACAAAATGTTAGGATTGAAACCTGAAGGGTCCAGAGATTGATGTTGAGCAAGAAATGGAGAAGTATGCCGAGAGCTACAGCCAAAGTTGGAGCTGGAAAGGAAACTGTTACGAGAGCTATGCACAAGATAGAAGTTAAAGTTTTCGGTATTAGGAAGGTTTCTAGTTTATTTTAAAGGAATGTTGTTCTTTAAATGTAAATTTATTGTGCAAAATATGAAATATTTCATCCTGAATTTTCCTGGGTCATCCTTTGCATCTTAATCTGAGTGTGACCAGTAGAACCAAGTTTTTTGACGATAATGTGATAAAATTGTTCAATGTAGTTATATAGTAAGTGAAATTTATCTCTACGCACTTTCTTGTACTTGTATGTATGAGTTAGGACCCTTTTTTATGAATGAAAATATATACTAAGTACCATTAAAATGCTTGTTTTTTATTCATAAACTCTCGAATTTAATTTTCAAATTTAAGAACATGAGTTACGACTAATTTTTAAAATACAGAAGTATTTTGATTTGATGTAAGAAACAAGTTTTTGCTACCTTCATTCACGATACTTACCATACACACTTAATCGAATAATTGAATAATATAGTCTCAGGTAGCATTGTGAGAATGATTTACGATTCCAAGCTTCAAATTGACCGTCCCAAACCTCAATAAAGTAGACGTTAATACAATTTCTTTTCCAGAGACATGCTCTTATTGCCATTTATTTAGTAAAAACGAGGGAATTAACATCGCAGTAATGCCCAAGTCAAATTAAATTGTAAATGCAATGAAATTTAGCATCCTTATGGTAATTTAGAAACATTAGAGTGACCTTCTCGGTTTAATCTGGCATGATTACGTTGGGTGTACAGCAGGAGAATGCGTGTGGGGCCGCAAACGCCGAGTGTCGTATCAGCGTGGCGTAGCCCTCGCTCCATCCTCTTTAGCTGCTTCCTGCCTTGCTCTCACTGCTCGCGCCTCTACCCAGAGCATTTGTTGGGCAAAGCCGCTCTTCAGGGCACTTGGGCGAGTGTTCAGTCGTGAGCAAGCAAGACGCGCGCATGATTTTCAACGGAAATCATTACGAAAAAAATTGGCTGCAGGAGGAATGCGAAATTTAAATAAAACACATCTGAGAAAATGGTCCAACGTACGAACAAAAATGGCCGTATCAGCTTTTATATATGTATTAGAGTTTCATGAAGTTGAAAAAATAGTAATGAAGTGTGTCCTGGGCAGACATAGTTCGATCACAATTTTCTATATGATATGTTTGTTACCGTATAAATGAAGTACTAATTATTAACGTTCGTTGTGATGTATAAGTTTCAGTACATTAGCAATAATTAGAATAAAGATAAATCGCATCCACGTATCTTGACCTCGTACGTGTAGTTTCAAGTAATTTAAACGTAGCGTTTTTTAAAAATGTTGACGAATGCATCGATTTCATATTGAATCACACACTTTGAATAGATAACTGGAATGTTAGAGCCCCTATTTATAAGTTTTTACGGACTCAAAAAAACAAACAAAATAATCGATGGATATCTTGGTATTTAACACGTGATCTATTTTGCTATATTGTCTTCATCACTCATCATTCTTTAAATATACGTCATCAACCATCTATATACGTTAAGCATTACTTATTGATATTTGCTCCGTAACTCTTATTGCTTTATAGAATATTAATAAACATGTCTCTAACTTAGAAAATAGAGCAAATACGTCATATGACATGTGTGTTACATAGTAACTTCTTATTGAAGGTATAATACACACATAAATGTTACAAATGTTTCGACAAGAGGTGCTCTGTAAAAAATGAAGTTTCGTCGATATCATAAAAACCAGACGTGACAGAGCAAAACAGTTTTCAAACTTGGAATCAGCTTCCTCTATGCCGTGTTTGTTTCGGGTTTCGGAAACTAGTCCATGTAGCTCCAGGTCAGAAGGTAGGTTAAGTTTTTTCTTTCTTTACAATTTTTACAACCTACGAAAGAGAGAGAATTTCAAATATTTAACAAATAATGGGGAGAAATTTTGCTATTCAAGATTCTATGAATATTTCAATATAAACAATATTTCATCTTCATAAATTATATTCTCCTAGTTATTTGTATGCTACACTCGAGGTCTACTATTAGTTGCTAAGGCATGCGCGACCCAGTGCCGCACATGAGTTAAAATAAAATTGAATAAGGCAATCGGAACGAACCTTTGGCCCATTCTTGGGTCGATACCCAAGTCCCATGCCGTCTAAAGTAAATCCATCAATCATGCACCTACACCTTAACCACGTAAGTCAATTCAGTCACGTATGTACACGCATTTCAGTCACGTGCATTTACGAGTATTTCAATCATGCACTGGCCCTAGGAGTTAGAGACAAGTTGATATAACTATACTGTCGATATAACTGTATAACTGTTGATATAACTGTACTGAAGGTCCAGCCTGGGTGGCACAGTCGGGAGTTTCTTAAGGCCAATAGGCAAAAGAAAGATCTTATTTGACCCATAGTGTCACTGCAAAAACAACTCTTGAGGGTATATCTCTGAAGGAGGAAAATTGGGGATTGACAGAGACTAAAGAGACATCCCCTTTTACAAGTGGCAACTGTTTGCAGTAACCTTTAACAGAGCTGCTTAAGGGAGTGTTTCCCGTCTCTGTTCTAAAACTCTACTTTATTTTTGACAAACTAAAGTTAGTACCGCGGAGGTTAGTCACATTAGTCTACTTGATCTTTATTTTTGTTTCTATAAATCGCAACCATTGTCAGGAGAACTCAGTGATTACAGGTTGGAATCAGCTTGAAAAACGGCATTGGAATAAATTATCATGTCAGATATGTACAGTGAGTTTATCAGTGCTATTAATCAGCACCCCAAAAATTGGTAAATTAAAGTAATGCGCCTTCACATCAGTAGCATTACTAATAATTGTCAGTCTTAACTCGTTTGCTTTTCGTTCGTGACACAAGCGATATAATCTATTTTATTTTATACCTGAAGTACTCCACCTTTTATTTGTTACAGTCTAATAAAATGTGGGCTGACACACCGAAATCATTGAAATTTGAACTAACTCGTATCGGCTTTATTTTATTTTAATATCCTATGAAGGGGTCGACGGGTAAAAAAGTTTGCCGACCCCTGTTTTAGTGCGAGTGCACACAAACCCAGTCAAGAGTTAGAATGTTCTTCCGTCTGAGCGTTACGTGCTTGTCCGAGGTGATATTTCTCTCTGGTGGGCGCGAAGGAGCTAGTCTTCTTCCGTGTATCGCGAGAGGCTTTTATTGGCTCTCAGTATCTTGACGATACGGTGGGGAGCCATGAAATTTTGTGGCATCTTCAAACGTTCGGCCGCGCTGATTATCAGAGACCTATGCAGTAGCGTGACCCGTGGCTAAAGGGGTCTTGAGGTCAGGTTCATAGACCTCTGTGTTACATCACGAATTGTTCAATAATTACTGGAACGCTAATTATCGTTTGTGTTTAGGTGTGGACTAAATTTTTCATTTTCTGCATTATGTGAGGAAAGTAGCAGTGACGCGTGTTTCTTCACATTTTGATTCGTTGCCTTAAAGTTGGCTGTACATGAATATTCACGACGGTGAACTTGAAGCGATTGAATATTTTGATGAAGTGGGGAAAAATTAATTATTAAATTTTGATTTACTTTGTTGAACATCGAGAGCTATGACCTGAACTATTTTCAAATAGATTGTAGGGGAAGAATCATTCTATGTCCTTTTCGAAAGTAGTATTGGTTATTTAATAATATTGATATGCTAGTAATTTAATTTTTTACTATATTTTTCAATGGTTTTAAATAACTCGGCTAGGGTAGATGAATTTAGGCATGAATTACATATTTACTGAAGCTGGGAGCTCGATACGTTCAGTCCTTTCAAAAACTGAAGGAACTAGAAACAAAATTCGAATGCATAGCATTTCTGTATGTGCAAAGTGAATTTGTGCTTATGAATGTGTACATTCTACTGTTCAATCTGTGTGTTCGTGATGCTGAACGTAATGCCAGGAGTTAAAGAATAAAAATCTCATTACTTTTTCCCAGTTAGTCGGCTTTCCACTTAGGATAAGTTTAGAGCTTTGGCTGCTGTTCATGAAGCAATGAAACTATTCATGAAACTTCGTAAACCAATAATGTTTCTAAGTATTCACTATAATGCATTTACCTTGCATTTTATTCATTAGGAGGTATTGCAGAGGAAAAACTTTATGTATGACTACTGCCATCTAGGAATATCTAATAGTCTCCCTTCGTGAAATCTTTATTCTTTGCTGCACCCTAAATGTATAACAAATTGTAATTTAAGTTATTAAGCAAAAAATTGAAGAGCAGACCCCTGAGCGACACAGAGAACAGGATTTTTATGTAGCGTATCTTGATAGCTCTGCTCCAATTTCTAGAATTCCTGACCCGAGGAGAGGTGTAATGATGAGCGTATTTTATTCCGTGTACCGTAAGGAATAGTCGTTACTCCGTGGTATACCTTAATACTCGCCTCAGAACCTACTGTTGCAAGAGGGTTTAAGTGTAGTTTGTAGTTAAGGATACCTAACCTTTTACTTTCTATTTTTTCCTCATTGGGGGAAAGATAGTATTTTGTGCAACTGATTTGCACGAGCTTTTTGAATACTGTACCTGCCAACTTCATTCTTCAATGTTTTGTCTCGTAGAGATGATTCCTACAAAAGTTAAACATTTTTAGCTGTCGAGTCGAAAGAAACGACGAATGATGTTTAGTAGTAACTTGGGATGAACAGACGAAAGCGTATTCACATATCAACCGACTAATTATTCATAAATTGTATATCTTCATTCGCTAGGAATTAGGACAACAATTGCTTGCCCGTACTGTTTTTTAGTATGGTTTTGCTAACAGTAAATGTGAGCGCTCGTCTTTCTGGAGAATATTCTGTCCACGAGTCGCATAGGAGCCTTTCAGTGGACATGCCTCGTCGATGCTGGTTTCCCAGCATAGTTTCTATGATTTCTTATGTAGTGTTGCAGACTGTGCTTTTTGCTCTCAAATATTTATTCTTGGTGTGCGAGGAATATTTTGATTACTTTCGGAAAAGAAATACACCACAAACATGTAATTTACCTACGTTTGTGAATTGTACTATTTTCTTCAATGCTGGTTGAAGTATTGTCATACTGTAAAAAGTTTTCCTTCTCTGCGAATATTCTCAAAAAATGCCATCATTTACTTCGCCTTCCATAACGTACTAAGTTCCTTCCTATAGCTTCTCCCTAGTCATTTTTCCTTCAGTTGCATTTAGTTGTGATTTAGTGTTTTGGGAAAGTGAAGAGACAAGATTTCTTCCATTTAATTATGAGGCTACTATTTATCGTTGTTAGTTGGGTCGTAAATTTCTATTTCCATCCATGTCTCCTCTATTTCGGGTGACTGACCACTGGATTTCGCGTTGAAACGTTTTCATTTATTAGTATTTTCTTCGTCTCTATTATTATTTCGTAGAAATTGTTTCGAGCAGGTGTCATTACAAATTTTACACGGGATACATCGCCGTTTTGAAGTTTTCTATTTTCCAACACATTTGTATACATTATTTCCTAATTATTTAATTTTATTTACTAACAGTGTCGTATGGCTACATAATTCAAATCGTTAGGTGACTGCAAAACTCTGTTGAATGTTTCGAAACATAGTCGCCAGTCTTAAAACAAATTACCTAAAATACCATAGTGATTTTTATACAAAATCTTTAATTGGTAGAAATATCTTTTTATAATTGGGCTTAGTCATATTATGTTTAATCTGTTAATCTTCGGGATGGAGGTTTGGCTCGCTGAATGTAAACGTCAGCTACTTTTTTATCTTATTAGGTACATCAGATCATGTGTGTTTAGAAGGCAAAAATTATCTCATACTTTCCATAGCTTTCTTTATGAATGTCATCTTCTGTTGTAAACTTGCAATGAGGTGAAACGAATATTTTAATATTATTAACACAATATAAACAATTTTAAATTTAGTGTTTGTTGTTAGAATGAGGCTATAGGAACGAACCTTCGGGTCCATTCTTGGTATGGATAATTACTTCGATAATTATTCTCATACCCAAGTATGAGTGTTTTGTGTTTCGATTTTGTGTTTCGTTATGTCGATAATTGATACTGTTTGTAGTTTCTTAGATCATTTTTAATGTTCTTGTGTCAATGAATGGAAAGCAACCTCCATATCATTATGGTTTCACTACCATGCCATACAGTAGGCATGTTATTTTTCTGATTGTCAATAGTGTCATCTTGCCTCTAAACCTGCGCTGCTATGGCCATGAAGCTCGAGCTTGCATTCATCTGTCCATAAAATTTGTTTGAAAAAATCATTCATTAAAGTTTTTGAGCAAAACGCATTGTTGGTTTCAAATTTGTTTTCTTATTAAGTAACATCAGGGTCTTTCGAGGAGTTCGTGAATTGAGTTTTTACCGGTGAAGGTCAATACTTATTTTTTACAAACCTATGTAACCACCAGCACTAAAATTATTTTGAAGCTCTTTTCTAGAGACGAAAGAATTATTTTCAACTGTTCGCAAAATGTTACGGCTGCTTCTTTCCAAAATCTTTCGGTGGATTTTAGATCGAAGAAAATTTTCTATGGTCCCAAACTGCTTCGATTTCTCTAAGGTGAAACCTACTGTGCTGATAGGAACATTTAGTCTTTTAAAGATGTTCCGTTAGCTTTTATTGGCAGTACACTCAGAAATTATACGGGTTTCAAGTCATTTGATAGCTCATTTTGCTTCGGCATCTTGCAGTGTTTTCACAGGGGCGTCGAATTAATAACTGACACAAATCGACAGGTAACCTTACATGAGCTTCCTTGTTCATTACCCAGTAGTTTCTAAATTATCATTTGTCTCCAAATGTTGTTTATAAATTGAAATTGTTTATAAATTTAACATACTCGCCCAACATTGTACATTTTGTAGCGCAGTAATGTTTGTTGTTGTTAATACTGTATTTTGTACAATTTTATGGTTGTATTCCCGAAAAATATTAGATAAAAGCTTGGAACTGTAAAAAGACTTGCTTCATCTCACTGTGTGTGATGCTAGTTTGAGTTACAGGGGTTAATAACTTCTGTAAAAGTTACGGTGAAACGTTATATAAACAAACACGTGTGTACTTGCACCATGATATGTCCTAAAGGCACATTTCAATACATGGAATTTGCCACTATGACTCGAAACACTGCGACCAAGATGCTCGCTTATGTGTCTCATGACCTAGTGTCACGGATCACAATGTTGTATTGACCTACCGATTAGAATATGAATGCTCGACTCACAGAAGCCTTTCTTCAAGATAATATTTTACTTTAGAGCATGACTGCGCTAAACAATGCATTGTCAGAGCCCTCTTTTAGTCTACTAATGCTACAGTCCTTTTCGTCTCAAATCTCAGACCATCTATTTTCATACTCATGATAAATTACGATTAACTAGCTCAATGATCGTTTGAAAATAATAATGCACGCGTGTACATGGTGTCACGAACGAATGCATTCGCTCTTTGACTGTCCATTAATCATTTATTTCATTTTGATTTAGGTGTTTATTCATATGGATACGAGTCTCACAAGTTTCATAATTGAAAATAACATTAAATATAAGAAAATTAACTGCCATTAAAACTTAATCTATGTATACGTAATACATTTTTTCACAATACTATAACATTTAGTTCCTCCATAGTAATGGGCAGTCAAAGAAGTACTACACTGTTTTGGAACATCCTTTATAATTCAGTACACGCACCACTTAGAAGAATATCAGAAGAAATCATGACGTGTACGAACTTTTACGGGAAAAAAATGATTCAACACAGCAAAGTTGTTTTAGTAATATTAGGATTTGGCATCAAATTTGCACGATTTTGCGATCCTCCGTTGAGATACAGGTTATTTGAAGGCAGAGGCACTGGTTGCTAAGGCGATGTTCGATATTTTCTATTTAACGTACAAAGAAAAAGTTTGCGGGCGCAGCTCATGCTTCTGTTTCGTGTCATCTATATTGTGAAGGCAGTGTTTAGCCCTGAGACTTGTCTTGCAATTTTTACTCTTTTATTCTCGTTGCTCTCTCACTGGTCGCCTCGTGCTTCGCTCATTTCGCTCGGTGGCCCCCCAGGGCTTCTGCTCAATGAAGCATCACTCTTTCGTACCTTTATTACATGTCTTGCTTCCCCTCTGGCTATGACTTGTCTGTCTCTCCTCAAAAATGTCTCAGAAAATAACATGTTCAACGTTTTTGTCAAAATTTAAAAATTTGTGAAATCCTGTGTACTTTTTTGATTTTTTTTTTTCTTCGAAAAATTTTTATTTCGTGATCTAATTTTGTTCAGTGAGTGAAGAAACTCACAGTATGATGGTACAAGTTATCTGTATTGGGCAAGAAAGAATGCCAATCAGTGTTCTGTTATAGGTCATTCGAAAAATTCTTTTTAGATGAGAAAGAAAAAACTTCACTTGTGGTATAAAACACAGACTACTCTTAGTTGATGCTTCTCTTGAATTATTACAGCGAGTGTCGGAGGTATTTAAAAAGTAGAAGGGAAAAGTCCTTTGGGAAGACTGGGTCAATGTTGCTTGATCATTAATATACTACACGATTACTTTGCAAGACGTTAAAAGAGCTATGTTGTTTAACACCGTGTGGATGTTGACTTTTCACTTTCAACAAACTTTTGAGGGATCTAAATTTAGTTGAACTTGAAGAAAAAATAAATTTTTGTTTGCTGCTCAGTTTGGTTGGAATAGTTTAATTTTAGGGATGGCGAAACGATGAAAACAGTGAAGATTTGTTGACTAGAAATGATAGCCAAGTGCAAGTGAAGTGGAAGAGTGTGAAACACAATTTATTTTTAGTTGAAAAATTTGCTTCTCTTCAGTCTTGTCTGTGGCAAATGTTGATTTACAATTGAATTGTGTGTATAATTGAAGTATTAAGCGACTTGTATCTAGAAATTCCAGCACGCAAGTTTCTTGCAAGCTTCTAGTCATTATTTTAAGCCAACTTCCAATGAATGTTTAAACTTCCTTACACAGATTGTTAGATAAAATTTCTAATCCTTTGTTGAATCTGTTATTGTGGTAGGTAAGTAGAGGAAGGTTCTGCAGAATTATTTCTGCATCTGCAGTGCGAGAAATACACGCTAACACAAAGCGTGCATAAAAAACTATGCAGTGCAGAAGATGTCTTCTTGTGTAACACGATGTTACACGAGGCATTTGCAGTCAGTTTGCGAGAGATAAAAGGTCTCTGAAGGTTGCCAGAAGCCGTGTGGTGCCTGCCGCCCCGGCATTGATTTTGCTCGGTGGCGCCACGCGCTCGCGAGTCACAGCCCCTCATGGGGGGCCAAGAGGTCTGGTCGTGTGTCTCGGGCCTGGTCGTGTGTCTC
>VCRD01000896.1:95215-128222 GCA_006783055.1 Trinorchestia longiramus
CGGGCCTGGTCGTGTGTCTCGGGCCTGGTCGTGTGTCTGGGCCCTGTGTGTCTGGGCCCGGTAGGCACATCCAATTAACCCTTTGACAAATTGTTTCCAAACTGATTAAAATGTTGCATTAATCACCACTCATCTTTACTCATTTTTATGTAATTTTACCGTAATTTTGAACGAAAAATGTAGAATACGAGACTAAAGGGAATGATTATTTCTGGGCACGTATGTTCCCATCTGACATTAATGGGCTTAACGTGTGTGCGCTGAAGGAAGAAAGCTTGCATGATGAGTGGCTTGCTGTAGGAAGATACGAGATATTTTCAAGTCGTATTGTTAGTCATACGTAGTGAAATGTTTTAAAATAGTTATCTATTAAAAATCTATTAGCCATTTCTAGAAAAACGTTACCCTTCAAATATTTCAATTATTTAATGGCCAGCTCTCGGCCCACCGAAGTTAAGTCAAATCTGGGCAGATTTTCGAAAATTTGTTGGGAACGACCATTTAATTTTTCAACATCCGTATTTCTCAATTCTTTAAACTGGTGTACCCTCTAAAGCTTTGATGCCTGATGTTAAGCCTCAAATATTTACCAATAAAAACAATTGGGAAAGTATTGCAAATAAGGCAGACATTTAATGTGTGCCTGTATATGCATACGCTCCTCGTGGAGTGCAGGTAGGAAAGAGTAGTTGAATGCTTCTAGATGTGAGTTGGAGAGCTAAAAGAACTTCTGAGACAGATTGGAAATGGTGTTAACATAAAACATGTTTTTTACTTGCGTTTTACTCTTTGTGTAGTTTAATATATTGTATATTCCAGGTCAGGAGAAATAAAAATGCATGAAGAAATGATCAACGAGAAGTTATTAAAGACCATGAATGATGACGTTTACGTTTTGAATTTTATCAAGTATCGTTTTTTCGACTTCATGCTTTCAATATCTGTAGGAATTGCGAAAAATATGAATTTTACGTGCAAATGTTCCCTGCCGCGGCATTACGTGCTTAGAAAAACTTCTATAGGAGAGGGACGAGTTCGCTTCTCTGTGTGTGCATGCGCGTGTTGTGTTACAGGTAGAAATCTTATCTTAGAGATCCTGAGTTATATCGAATGTCCTTGCTATTTCTAATACAGACAATATTCCCATAGCAGAGTCGTCTCAGAGTGCTGGGATGCAACGATATGAAACTAGTCTAATGAGTTCGACATCAGGCCACAAACAATCAAAAAGTCAGACTAACTAAGCTTATTTGCGTGAATTTCTGGTCTCTGAACTACTTATTTTTTTAACAACAGTTTATGGATACAATACTTTAAATAGAATGAGAGCATTATGTCACTGCTGTGCTATTTCATACTTAGTAGATGCCATGAAGTAACTTAAGATTTGATATCGACTTACGACGAACAGAGGAAATAACATGATGCTGCAACCTTCGATTTTGACTCGTCCACTCTTGGATGCCTGAACCTCATCCCGCTTTCACTTTCTCCCACCACTACATGCACCTCCCATGCCCGTAACATTCTCTGGCAAATTTTGATGGGCTTGATACATTGCGATTTTTATACGACCCATAAAAGTTAATTCACTGCCACGACTTTTTACTGGTCTGATGAGGACGCCCATCCTGCCTTCTATTGTTAGAAAATATGAGGTGCTGTGTTTCTTTTTGGACGTTCAGGTGTAAGTTATTATGTTTCTTTATGATGCATTGATCAAGAATCAGTCACGAGCGAATTTGAAGTCTTACTATTTATATAAGTATTTTCTTTAACTATTTTTGTTTTTTGTTTTTATATGCGTCGAGCCACAGCATGAAATGTTCGAATTTTGATGCATGTTTTTGAAGGTGAAAACGATCTTATATATATTTATATATTTGCGGGTTGAATTCTTCAGTATGAAATTTTAAATATTCATACTTATTTCATTTTTACTTGCTTTTCATATTATTTTCTCTTAGATTACTTGAACTGCTGTCGAACTATCGTTCAGAATCTATTTTTATGACTATTAAATATGTGTGAAAAAAGTAAAAAATAAATCGAAGAGAACTAGCCCGACTATAAAGATGCTAGTGAACAGAGATAGCCCATTGCATGTTCATCCGCCTCCTTCCACATTTTATGCCTTGCAGTTCTAGTGCATGGAACGTTAAGTTTTGTCATACCCTCAAAATTCGGATATTTTAAGTACATACAAGTCCATGCTACTTAAATAATTTTCAATATTTTACTCTCAAGAACCTAGCCGAATTGCAGACGTGCAAAAAAGTTGAACAGTTTATGGCGACAGAACCTGCATAATACTCCACTTAAAACGTTAGGTTTGTAGTTGCTACAAGTTTAAACAATTTCGATTTGGATTAGAATTTCAAATATAATAAATACCAAAAACGAGGGGTTGATGAATAAAATGGGAGAAAGAGCATAACTTGGTAACGATGAAAATACTTAATTCTAGAAAAATTTTCATGATACGAGATGATATTTGTCCTTAGAGGTCTTGTAAAATACGCGGTGAAACAACTGAATGGAGGATGTTTTAAAACAGGGATGAAGTTGGGGTCGAAGAACTAAGTTGGGTGAATATTAATTAAGAGTGAGAGTCGTAGTAAAACAACATATGAATTAGAGTCCGCGTCGAAGAATTGAATTTCCAACTTGACTGTCTTGCTTAAGAACAGTTTCGAGGGTTGACTCGCCCGATGCTACTCGTGCTGCTAACAGTAGCCCTGTCTCACGTCGCACTCGCTTTTTCTGGTGTTCTTGTAATGTTCACGAGTGTGAAGTTTTCTTACTTCGGTTCCTCGAAGAGTTAGGCGCTAGTTTAAACTTCGCAGTTCAATTATTCGAGTATTCCAGTTAGCCAACACAGTAGTGTTGGCTCCTGTACTTTTAGTAGGCTTGCTCGACTGAGTGCATGCAATGCAGATAGGCGCGTCTCCGGACTAGCAGGTCCTCGGTATACGGTAATTTTTTATCCAGTAAGCCCACAATTACGGTGACTATTTTCATATTTGTAAGGGTGACTTTCGACGTGCTGAAACACATATCCTATTATTACATGTTATAATGGGTTCGGTATACAGTAATTTCGATTTGCTGTAAGGTTTTCGGGAATGCATATGATTGGGCAGAGTAAATTCATGCAAAACAATTCAACATAAATCGAAATTATTTATTCTTCGCAATCTCTTGTGTTCATTCTAAAATATTTGTGAACGTATGCGTTGACGTTCCGATTTGTTTGCTTTATTTTATACAGAAAACTTTTGCTCAACATGAATAATTAGGTCTTCTGCTCGAACATCTACTCGGGATCACAAAAACCTTCCCCCGAGTATTAGTCTTCACAATTTCATTGCTATTTCTATTATATATTCACTTTGTGACTGCAGTGAATAATTTTCTCGAAAAATTAAAAGGAAGACATAAAATGATCAGTTCCGTTGAGGACAGACAATCCCAGGTTTTAATTGTGGCGGTGATGTACAATCACTTAGGTGTCATTAGAGACCTCAAACGCAAGTGCTTAGGTCTTCGCCAAGTCAACCATCTACTGGTTTTATACCTCAAAAGTTTCTATGGATAGGAGAATTATCTTTTGTACGTAACTATTATATCTAATGTGAATCATTTACAGTAATTATACCACGGAATTACAAGCATGGCCTCCCAATGAACGAGTTACTGTGAAGTTGTTAAAAAATTGGTGCGAAGGTGTTGCGGAGCAGGTGTTGCGGAGCAGGTGTTGCGGAGCAGGTGTTGCGGAGCAGGTGTTGCGGAGCAAGTGTTGCGGAGCAAGTGTTGCGGAGCAAGTGTTGCGGAGCAAGTGTTGCGGAGCAAGTGTTGCGGAGCAAGTGTTGCGGAGCAAGTGTTGCGGAGCAAGTGTTGCGGAGCAAGTGTTGCGGAGCAAGTGTTGCGGAGCAGGTGTTGCGGAGCAGGTGTTGCGGAGCAGGTGTTGCGGAGCAGGTGTTGCGGCGCAATCGTAAGCACGCTGAGTAACGCCTTTTAAATCGAACCATGGAACAGGTAGGGCTTCTGCTGGAAAACCTACATTTGTTAAAACACGTTGCCTCCGATTGCCTGATTGGCGTAAAACTTTACTTTGTACGCATAGTCGCTAGAAGAATCTGAAAAAATTACAGAACCTAACCTAAGTGGTACACATACGTACCACTTCGGAGTCAACGTGTTAACACGTTGAGTGCGATACGACCCGCCGGTGGGTCGCTCAGGTTAGGTTCTATAATTTTTTCAAGGCTTTCTAGTGACTGTGTGTACAAAGTAAAGATTTGCACCAGCTAGGCAATCGCAGGCAACGTGTTAAAATAGATTTAGCCTAGACATTACTCCGAGAAAAAGACTAAAGGTAAAGCAGTTCTTGTTATATTTGGGCGGGCTGGAGCCCATCAATCTAGCCTCAGAAACTGGAGGAATGCTTTTTGCATCGCGTTTGCGTTATCCAGAACGTGTCAACAAAAGCAGCACATACACTTCGTTGTACACTTCTAGCATTTTCAAAATTCCCCGTAAACCTTTTGTTGAAAAATATTTCTTTGACCTTGAGTTTTTACCTCAAAACAATCTTCTATGAAACTAGAGAAGAGCCTGCCTGTGTTTGTTAGAAGCAACTGCTGCTAGTCTGGCTTTTAACGAGGGACATTTGTATTACTATTTATTTTTGGACAAAACTCCAGCAGTGTGTCTATAACTTATAATTTGGCTTCTTCATAACTGCTTGCACGGTAAGATTTCTTGTCAGAGCTGGTGAAAGTTCTGTCGGCGCAGCGCTTTATTCTCATCAATTTTTTTCCTAGAGAATAATTTCTTTGTACAGGTACCTATAATTTTGTCTGCATCGTTTCTCCTGCTCAGTTTAACCCAGACCACGTGTGAGAATCCTGGTAAAGGTTTTGAAATATGAAGGGTTCTGCGAGTTTTGTTCATGGTTCTACGCGAATAGTTTTGTCTTATCACGGCTACACTTGCCAGTGTCGTCTGAATTAGCTTATTCTTATCATGAATAGGTTTGTTAGATGATTCAGCAGATTCTGTGATTTGTGTCCAGACATTGGAAAGTGTTTTGAGTTACAAATTCTATAGTCTTGTTGTATAAGTGTTAATTTGTACATGAATTTCACATGAATAATTTGGTTATGTTTAGCTCTGAGGATTATATCATAGTATTGACAACGATTTTTGTTTTTAGAAGCTACAGAAAAGGAAGAAATGGTGCAACAGACAAATTTTGCAAACGTTCGGCGAATGACACTCCTTGACTAAAATTCTAAACATTTTACGCGATTCTATGATCTTAGGAATTTATTTAAATTTTTTTAGAATAGTTTGGGACATCCTAGACAGTAATCCTTCATATGTGCCTGTATGGCACTTCAATCTCTCGAAGAATGGGAAATTCAGGTTCGTTCGAGTCGGCCTCTTATCGTGCGGACAATTTTGAAAAAAATGCCGTTGGTTTCTCTAACTTGAAGTTTCCCAGCACTCTCAATACAATTTTTGTGCACATATAGACATCAATGTACAACTTCTACGCCGGGATTTATTTCGATTGCATATTAAAAACGCGTAAGAATTTTTAGTTTAGCATATGTAGACGATCGTGTGAAATCAATATCAAGCATGCCAGCGTACAAAATAGTTTTTTGTTTTACCATAACTTTTTGCTCAGAAGGATGATGAAGCGTAAAGTGGCATTGAACTAATTTTTTATCAAATCGACTGAGACATCGTGCCTTATTTTCTGACAGACGTCTGCGAGACTTAATTTGTTTCGTTACTGAGCTAGAATATGAGGCACATCATACTGATCTTGTTTATCGAGCGCACTGAGACGCCATATTGCATTGTAGGTGTTGGCGGTCAAAAACATGCGTTGTATTTCATTCCATCATTAGAGATAATTGACATACTTTATATTGGGTTATGAAGTTCGCCCTATCATAAAACGGCTGGTATTTTCACCGATGATGCAATAATGCATCCAATAATTTGTTGGTTGTGTTACGAGAATTTGCGACCTTACGTATGAAGTTTGACAAAAAGACCCCTGTTGAAAATAGGTGGAGAGAAGACACTGGTTTTTCACATTAGGAGTGAGGGTGGATTCATCAGAGCATTTCTACTTCGTTTTTATAAATATAGTGTCCCTCATCAGTATAATTATGTGAATTGAGGGAAATCTCATTTCACTCCTAAGGTATACTTGGACCATTCGCATCGTGACAAATTCTGTGCTTATTGTGATGACTTGTCAGCGGGCAGAGCGTCAATGTTCGTTTGATTAATATCTTTAAGAAGAGAGTTTTATAATCTGTTCATGTATTAAAATTAATGTCAAACGAACTTATAAGAACCTATGAATGTTATTTCCAGTTCTGTTATTGAACAATACTCTATAAAATATGTATCGCTTAAAAATTAAAACTGTACTGTCTAACAGCTGAATAATTTTAGAATTCAAAAATTGAAATAGCGGGACAATAAAATTTGTACTAAATTGTTAAGGTTGTTCTGGTGGAGCTAATCAAACGATGACTATTAATTCAATTGTCCTGACTTCAATACGACGGCGATTGAGCAGAATGAACAATTGTTCTGTGCAGATCAGTAGTCTCCTGCGGAGCAATTAACAATGAACATACTGAAGAAATGTCTATGCCCTCTGCATTGCATGGTTATATGTGTATTAGTTGTTGCACAATGATTCCAGAAAGAGAGGATTACAATTCACAGATCTGTAGTAAATCGCATGGCTCCACTACAAACGAGTATCGCGACGAGCCTAGCTACCATCGACCAATGAGCAAACCGACTTGCGAGCGGAAAGACCCGGGTTCGAATCCCGCTGCCGAGAAGGTTGACGCGGCTAGAAATACGGCATGGGACTTGGGTATACAACCGAATAATTATCGAAGTAATTATCCGACCCAAGAATGGGCCAGAAGGTTCGTTCCTATAGCCTAATTCTATTCTAAGTGAATCCAGCGACGAGGCTAGGTCCTGTTACAACCTGAAGCACGACATTAACCAATGAGCGGTCATGCTGAGGCAGCAGAGCCCAGCTAACTGCCCTATATAACGAGGCTGCATTCCTGCAACGCTCTGCGTCACGGACTTTCTACCAAACGCTTCCAACGTCAACATCTCCATTAAGAACTCTGATCCTGAAAAAAGCACGCAGTCAACAGCAGGGCGAACGAAGAAGAAATAAGCCATCCTGTCGGCGGACAGGATGGGGCTCAAACAATCTACGCACTAACAAAAAGTGCACGCGCACCAACTCTTTGCGTCCCGGGCTCTGCCGGCAAGATGTCAGTACGCCAGTACTCTACGTCAAGACGTGCGCGGCGGAAAACGAAGAAACAATAACTAATAGAATATTCAAATGCCTAAATACAGACCATTAAAGTCATCCTGCCTTTAATTGCCTTTCTCCTATTGGGTTCCTCGACGGTCCCATACTACCTCAGGTGCTGACTCCGAGTAAGACACAACATAAAGATATTCAATGTGTGTTCGGAGATAAGATATATGTGAGGGTTGGGACTGAAGAGTGATTATAAGATAAATCACTGCAACTGGTGACCCACAGTGACCCAATAGAGAAGAGAGAAATGGCGTCACAGTGATGATACAGGCAGCACAAGTCATCGTGCCAAGCGTTCGTACTTCTCGGCATACAGAATTTTCAAATTGCTTCACTTCATTAAACTCCAGCATCATCAGCTTCTCGTCATGTTCATCTCGGTTATAATTCGCTCCTCCGCATCATCGCCTCTTCGTATGTGAAAACCTACGTGTATTCAGCTCCGGCTCAGATGTCAGCGTTACGATCAGACTCCGCGCTCCTTTACACGCACCATACGAGATGTCTACACAGAGCTGCTACTGCTCTTTCAACGCACTATGCCATCTCCCACGGAGGATACACGGTTGCGTTTACTACAATTTCCTAACTAAGGAAGCGGCTTTCTTGATCAGAAAGCACACAAACCAACTAACATTATCGGACACGCGTTACTGGTAGCACCTTAGTACTTGAGTTGACGACGCACAATCATCATGCGGTTAACACGTTGCCTCCGATTACCTGATTGGTGTAAAACCTCACTTTGTACGCATAGTCACTAGAAGGACCTGAAAAAATTACAGAACCTAACCTCAGTGGTACACATACATACCACGTCGGAGTCAACGTGTTAACACGTTGCCTCCGATTGCCTGATTGGTGTAAAACCTCACTTTGTACGCATAGTCACTAGAAGGATCTGAAAAAATTACAGAATTACAGTTGACTTCGGAGTCAACGTGTTAAGACAACGTTTGACTGACGAAGGAGCCCGAAATACCACGTATCATCAAACTATTGTCACACCCACGAATTTGAAATTTTACGCCCCTTTTATTTCAAATAACAGCGGAGGGGGCATCTGTAGTGAATCGCTTGGCTCCACTACAAACGAGTACCGCGACGAGGCTAGCTGTCATCGACCAATGAGCAAACAGGACAGAAGTGAATTCAGCGACTAGGCTAGGTCCCGTTACGACCAGAAACACGACATTAACCACTGAGCGAGCGGTCACGCTCATGCAGCAGAGCCCAGCTAACCGCTCTATCTAATGAGGCTGCAACGCTCTGCGTCGCGGACTCTCTACCAAACGCTTCCAACGTCAACATCTCCACCAAGAACTCGCATCACCTGAAAAAAAACTCACAAACAATAGCACAGCGAACGAAGAAGAAATCAGCCATCCTGTGTGCGGACAGGATGGGGCTCAAACAATCTACGCACTAACGAAAAGTGCACGCGCACCAACTCTTTGCGTCCCGGGCTCTGCCGGCAAGATGTCAGTACGCCAGTACTCTGTCAAGACGTACGCGGCGAAGAAAGAAGAAACAATAACTAATAGAATATTCAAATGCGTAAATACAGACCATTATAGTCATTCTGCCTTTTCTCCTATTGGGTTCCTCGACGTTCCCTTACTCCCTCAGGCGCTCACTCCGAGTAAGACACAGCATAAAGATATTCAATGTTTGCTCGGAGATAAGAGATGCCCTAGGGTTGGGACTGAAGAATTATAAGATAAATCACTACAGATTACCTGTTTAAGATTTTAAATTTTTTGGGAGTGTTCATAATAGTTTAGTCTGAAAAGCTCTTTTCACTCTGACCTTTACAAACCATTTGGGAAGATTACGTGACGGTGCTCGACAATGACTAGAAAGTTTAGTTTCTACTTAATTTTGTGTAAATAGAGCCGGCTAAATCTATTCACTGTTTTCTATTTTGCTTCATATTACATAGATAATTATCGTCAGTGTTATCACTCCTGCGGCAGAGCTCTGACTTAGGTATTTAATAGCTGAAAGGTCACGGCAACCATTACCGTAATCTTGTACGTCTCCGCTACAAATGCTAGTGCAATCCTGGTCAAAGGTTCGGGTTACCTCACCTAAACACTGACACTTTTTCAAATCAATCACGAAAAAAAATTATTACAATGGGCAGGATAGAGCTTAAACGTGCTCGAAGTATTTTCCGTTTGAAGAACTTCTAACTTATGCAAAGTTTTTTCCTTTACTGGCAATTTTTACCTATTTTTAAAATGTTCAATGTTTTTTCGTGCTAAGAACTTTATTTATTACAATTTCACTTAAATTTGCTGTACAATTGGTACAAATAAATAGAATTTTGCTCAGATGTGTATTCAGAATGTATTCAATTTGGCGTTTTATATTTTTTTTAAATGAAACTTCTGTCTTAAAAATTTCTTCGTGCACCGCACATTGTTGATTTTATGCAATCGTTTAGAAGTAATGAATTTTCTTCTCAATTTTATTAATTAATTTTCTTGATTTTCTTTTCAGGATACAGTGGTGATTCAGGGAGTTATCGAGCAATTTTAGTTATGAATCTTTACTGTGTAATACTAAGTGATTATTTTTCTAATGTGGTGAGATGGTGAATTTTTGTTTCAAGAACTCATCAATTAATTAAAGTGAAGTGATGTAAGTCTTACGTTCTCAGTAAATCTGATAAAATTATTAGTAGTTATATTGTTTAGTTAGCGGAGTTTCAACCTCGAATTAGTACTTGTAGCGAGGTGTTAGACCTTATGCTAACCAAGTCAATAGTTTTGTGAAATTTGTAATGTGAGTGAATATCAGTTAGCCTGAATGAATACTGTATGTAGCTGAAAAACTTTTAGTTTCAACTGATCAACGATGGTTTCGTGAGTGTTTTTAACAAGGACTCGTCATTTTGAATGAAAAAATTCTTCGTAACAACCAGTGAAGTTTGTGCCATGAACGTCACAAGCGTCAGAGTGTAGCCTCCTTCTCCCACAGCGGTCATGGACCACCAAGTGAAAGCGATGGCCCCTGCCCGGGCTCCCCTCTCCCATACTCACATCTTCCGGTGAGTGGCGTCGGTGTTGTGGGTGTCGACGCCTCACACCAGGGTGGGGAATTTGTGTGTCATGTCTGCGGGACTGTGTGCGAGCGGTACTAATTTTTTGGAACATTCGAACTTGGGTGACTTGTTTAAGTTGAAGAGGTAGCAGTAAATTATGCTGTCAACTTTACTAAAATAGTTATTTCAATACAAAGTTTTCTATCCTCGAATACGATTTTGAATATAACAGAGAAGAATAAGTACATTTTGTTTACAAGAAACGTAACTTTGAGGTTCGACAGGTATTTGATGACCCGGTAAAAATATTTAGTTTTTTTTCAGGGTTTTTGCTTGCTAACCTTGTATCTATATGATACTTTACAGTCATCGATTTATAAAATTCTTTCAAGTATTTGAGGATGCTTCGGTCTTTTGACTTTCTATTTAAAATCTTTTACATTGTTACTATGTTTTTTCAAAGTTATCCATCTTGCATTTTACCACAAGTCAACAATCAAATTTATGTCTGGTGAATGAATTTGCTATCGTTTATTATTGTCCCTTTTGTCCTTTGAAACCACAACGTTAAATTTCTTACAACTTGTTTGATAAGGGATGTCAGCTAGAAGATCTTTCCTCCTGTCATCATCAGGTGTCCGGCATACAAAGATATTGCAATTAGAAATTCTGCACCACATTGTACCACACCATTCATGGTGCTTACATTAACACCTATTATTTATCACGCCTGTGTTTAATGGCTGTTGTACCTTGGAATATAAAACAATCTGAAGCCATTCTACTGCTGCTACCTCCAAACCTTACTGCTGGGATGCCATTTTTTGTATCGTAACCATAGCAAATTGTCTTTTAGGTGCGATTAATATATTCGTGCTTCAAGCCAAATGACTTGATTGTTGTCATACCAGGCCCATTCATACACCTTCAAAACTTGGCAGGTTTGTCTATACCATTTCATAATACGAGTAGATAGCTCAGGCAATTTTTTTTTCATCAGTGATGTAAAATTTTTTGTTTGCGTCAGCATGACGTTTCGAAATAATTATACTAAAATAAAAGTGTTGTGGTAGAACAGTGTGCACTCAATACATGGCTATTGCTTGCTTTTTTCTGAGTAATGCAAATTTATCACAAGATTATAAATATTTGGGTTTGAAATAGAGATGTCAAGATGTCTTCGCCTTCTAACGAACTGATGCTATAAAATTTATTTATTAAATTTGCAAACTCGTCAAAATCATCTCTTCGCACCGTGATGCCTAGAAAAAGTAAAAGAGTTATTCGTATTCCCAACACAGAATTTTTGTTGTCGTAAACATTTGTTATAAAATTAAGAGAACTAAGTTTCGGTGGGATGGAATGAAAAGCGTGATGACATTTCCCGGTGTCGGTGCATTCAAAATATATACTAAATAAGTGCATTCTAAATATGCAGGTAATAATTAACTTGCATTTATTCTTTTGAATTCATAATGTCTGTGAAGTTAGCTGAAAAGTTTAGGATAAATTCAAATAACAATATCAATGATGCATAAATTTGAAAATTCTGATTTACGTAATTGCTGCGTACTATAATTCGGAAAGAGCTCTTATTTATATGGTTAAATTGCTTCTAAAAACGTCAGATTTTTGTTTGTTGATGCATGAAGTTTTGCAAGTGTACAGGTTTCAAGGGGCATAACACTGTTCTTTGCACGAGGGCGCTGAGGAGGCTGAAGCATTGACTAAAATGTTCTCTTTGTAGCTATTTCTTCTGTATGACTCAGACAGCCTTGTGTGAAGACAATTTCGACCTAAATTATATTTCACTATGCACACAATGTTCATAAATCCGTGATCCTTGTATGCCTGATGGTAGATTGTCTTGAAGTGCAAAAAATAACGATCTTCAATTTTTACTTTGTAATATAACACAGATGGTAGAAAGCTAAAAATTTTAAAAGTAAGCAAGGTCATTCAATAAATGCTTCTATCTGCAAGTGAAATAAGGATAATGCTTAGTGTATGTTTTACTGAATAACGTAAGGAGAAAGAATCGTCTGGTGAGATTTAGGTTTTATCGCTTCACGTTCTCTTCATTAGGAACTTATCTCCGGAGTTAGCTGTTGATTTGGCGTTTTTTCGTCAGCATTGATTAAAAATTGCTAGCGCTTCCCATAAATGTTCAAACCTTAGCTGATATTCGCTATCAGCTATAATGTTTGATGCAAGGTAATCTCGATACGTTCGTGTGATTTCAAGTATCTAATTTTTCAACTTCTGTTATTTTCTCTCGAGGAAGTGGCGGATGTGTCCAAAAAGACAATTCCCAAACTTTACGCGTGCTAGTTCACTAAATCCCTTTACAGATGCACTAATCTAGTCAAGTTAATGTTAGATCCATGGGGCAGTTGATGCCGCCTCATGGTATTGGTTATCTGAAGAGGCGCGTATTGTAAAAATTACGATTATTAATACCAATTTGGAAAATCATTCACACTTCCTTGGAGAGGGCTGACATGCATTTCATTTATATGTTCCATGTTCTAACTGGCATCACAGGACTGGAGGACGATGACGGCAGATTGCCATGGCAAATCAGTAGTCTGATATTGAATGAGAAGACTTTCATTAATGATAGATTATTTGCTCTATTCATGAGTACTAAGTAACTAAATGAACTCAAGAGCGAGTAATGAGATTTTGAAGTCCATAAAATGTCCATGAAATACTGATAGAAATCGCTTTTGGAGATCGTATTGTTAGGCTCTGTTGAAAAAAATAACGGTGTAGAAGGTAGTAATTCAATAGTTAATGTAACCTGCAAAGTTAGTTTTGTTGTGAAGTTGAAGTAGTCATTAAAAATTAAATTGAATTGATTGTAGATTTCGAGGGAGAAAATCTCAGGACGTGGTTGCTATGCCCGAAAAACTCGTTGCAGACCGCCTAGCTACGCCCTTGATCGATTGCGGCTGATGAAGCTAGGCTGGCGAAACCTTCTTGGTTTATTTTTCTTTAATATTCTAATGCAAGTTAAGCACCACTCTCAACGGTCGGAACACTTTAGGCCATTAGTTTATTAGAAATAATTATTGGTGTGTACTGAAAGCAATGCATTAATTTTCTGCGTAATTATCTAAATTCAATTATTTACTCCCTCTTGTTGGAAACAGTTGTTGCGCTTCTGATTTTGCTCGGAAGCGGTTGGTACAGAATGAAAGAAAGTAAATACATTATGCATACATTATGCTTTCAACTCATTGTACTTGAAAAAGCATAAAAAAGTAAAAAAAATTAATTTCATCAAAAATTTTTATCGCAATTTAGTCAATATTTGGAGATGGTCTTCGGATCTTTCAAGTAGGGTTTGTAGGACAGCTTTTTTTTTTTTTAAATTCGTGCTTGTTACTTCTTTGGTTAATTTTGTCTTTGCTGTTTATTTTTTTATTTTTGTGTTGCTACAGGTGGTGTTCTGGAAAAATCCTTTAATATTCTTTAGCAAAAACGATCGTGTCAGTTATTATTTGACAAGATTTGAATGAAAGCTCTAGAGAATAATTTTTATGGCACACAAAATGCATTGTGTCAAAACACTGAAACCTTGAATACTTTCCCAACTGTGCACTTACTGTTTCCGACCGGAGGGATTAGTTACCTACAATCTTGACAAAATAAATTTAATAAAATGAATAAAAGATACAACAGATATTTTGAATGACTAGAATAATTTGTTCTCATGGATCATTTTATGGTTGAGTAATATGAAACAATTAATTGAATTCCTTCCTACTTGCTCTTGCAGATTGTAGAATTTTTTTTTTCAAATTTGTTTATTCTGTTAATTTGCCTTACAGTCTGGTTTCATTTTTGAAGCTAAAAGCAACGTACATCTGTCGTATAATCAAACGAGGTGGTTCTGGCGCTTTTAAAGAATTTGATTTCGTATGCCTTTGGACCGGAAAAAAATAATTGTGATTTTGAAATTTTTGAGCGCATTGAAGCAGACGTACGGCTTATATCTGTACGTTGCATCTATTTTAGCTTTAAAGAAATAACTACGGTGGAATCAAGGCAGAGCCAGCCATGTAGCTTTTGCACTGTTATTTCTTCATTAGTTCATGCGCTTCCACTAGCATCGATGTGGTATACGAGCTGTTGAAGCAAAGATTGCGGAGCAGAATTTAATTTGCCAAACTGTAGACACATATAAGGCTATTAGTACATCTATATCGCAATCCCCAGTCTCAATATGACTCATAACTTACCGAGGCTATTCGTCTTGTCACGTTCAACTGCAGCGTTAGGAGGCTAAGGCGGAGTTGTCTCAACGAATTATCATATTGATAAAGTCTTACGTGAGGCCTCTCAGTATGTGGGGGCTACATTTCCTCCAATTAAATTAGCTGAAAGGAGCATGAGATGTCCGACTCTGGAACGTACTTTTAACGGCGTTAGGCGCTGCAGACCTCGGTACGTCAGCTTGTCCTGAACAATATACATGGTGCGGCAACATAACTTCCTTTTTTTAAAGCGTTTCGCTTTGAAAAAAGGAAGTTGTAGCCGCACCCTGTATACTATAATGTCGATGCCACATTCCATGATACTGACTTTGCTTCTTCTATCAGTTAAAAGATGTATTTCGGATGAAATATTGGCGCAAATCTTACAATTCCGTATTGCCCCTTTATGATGCAGGTCAGTCACAGGATATTTTCTTCTGCGCTGTTTTTTTATCTAATTGAAAGTATATAAGCGTTTCTCATACATGGTAAAACAATGTTCTATTGAATATAAAAACAAATTGTAATGCAGGTAATGAACTTTGTTTTCAGTTGTAGTACTTATTTTTTTTTAATTTCTCTGCAATTTTTATTCACAAATATAGTATTACTCGTTCTCAAAGTCCTCAATGGTTCTCTCGGTGACGTAGAGTACCACGCAAAAAACACTGAATTTGGAGTCACAAATTTTTCACCTTTCAATCTCACAGTTGAAAGGTGGTGTAGCTACAACATCCTGGAAATCTTCGTTAATTTTTTAGGTCATTGATAAAGCAAAATACGTGGTCAAATACGACTGTAAATACAGGGTGTTTCAAAATTTAGGCAACCAGTTTTGCATATTAAATAAATCATTTAAAATCGATGTTTGGTTATTTTAAACTTGAATTATTTTGAAGATAGTAATATAATCTTTCTATTTCAAGTATCTAAATTTTAAATTCATACTTTATATAATGACTGTGGATCTAAATATCGTTATCAAGCTCCAAAAAGAAGGCGAGAATAACATCAATTGCAGAAAAGTTAAAGATAAACCGTTCAACTGTTCGGAAAATTCTTAAAAAGTTTAAGGAGACTGGTGCAACCTCTGATAAACCAGGACGAGACTGGAAACGAAGTGTTCGGACCAAAAAACTTATCAAAAATACGCGGAAGTTGCGTCGAAACCTACGTCGATCCCATCGAGAACTGGCTGCAGAAGCCGGTGTTATCAAAACTTCAATTTGATGAGTGTTGGAGGAGAATCTGTGAAAGAAACCTTACAAAATGATGAAACGTCGTGAGCTTACTGAACATCATGGGAGAATGAGTGCTGAAAGAAGTCGTCACATCCTTAATGAGATAGCTCAAGGCACGCTCCTAAACTTGGTTTTCACAGATGAGAAATTTTTGACATTCTGCAAGTTGTGAACTATCAGAACGACAGAGTTTGAAGCTCTTCAAGTTCAGTCGAGCGTTGGATTGTTACGAGACGCCAAAATGCACAACCTGTTATGGTTTGGGCAGCTGTGACAGCCACAGGAAGATCTCCGCTTGTTTTTGTGCCTTATGGGGTCGAAATGAACTCAGAACGGTACATTTCTCTTATTTTGGAATCAAAGTTGCTACCATGGGCTACAGAACATTTTCACGGTTCGCCATGTAGTATCCAACAGGATTCAGCACCATCATATGGCTCCAACGTAACCCAAACCTGGATTCAGAGGAACATTCCATCTTTCATAAGCAAAGACGTACGACCAGCAAGGAGCCCCGACCTCGATTCCTTGGACTTTTCTATCTGGTCCATTTTAGAGACACGGGTCTTAGCTACCCCTCACACTTCTCTCGAGTCCCTCGAAGCAAAACTTCATAGGGAATAGGAAGCAATGCCACATGAGCAGATACGTGCCGCTTGCAATGCTTTTGTAAATAGACTTAAAGCTGTAGTTCGTAATAAGGGTGGTTACATCGAATAAATGCAACACTGTATCGTTTGCTTACTATTCACCTTTGAGTTTCAACCCTTAAAATTAAAATCGCGCATTTGAATTTTCATAACCCTACCAAAAAGTTCGTTGCCTTAATTCTGAAACGCCCTGGATACTTAGTGTAAACCTAAAATTTTTAATTTTTTTGTGGGGTATCTTGTTTCGACTGATAGCTATACGAAAGATAAAGGAAAATACAGTGTGTAGGTTTCATGAAAAAAATAATGGAATAAACTGTAAAGAGTGAAGTTTTTAGTGAAAGAAAGTGAAATAGTGAAGTGAAAGAAAAAAGTGAAGTTCTTTCGCCAGCCTAGCAAGTTCTTCTTTAGTGAAGTAAAAGAAAAAATCAACAATGTATTTAAATATGAATTCTAATGAACCTTGTTATATCAATCCTGATGTGGTATGTATTCTCGAAAAGTAATGACATAGTAGTTCATTTACATTTTTTATCGCAGGAAGGTAAGGTAAAAAAAATTGAAAACCAAAATCGATACTTTTACAACATGAGCCCCATCAACTGTGGTGGAACAAACAGTACGATGAACGAATAACGGAAACCCATTTGCTGATTTAAGGACACGAGACTGAAAAAATGTGTATTCAAATTTGTTACAAAATAATTGCGACGATACTGCGTTCCCTTGATCTCTGTAAAATATGAATTGAAATTTTAGACTCCGTTCTTTACGATTCCATAGCCGCCTCACGATTTATGAGCCTCGAAGCTCTATTCATGTCTCCGAAACGGCTGTGGCGCTTCATAAAGTATTTAAACTATGAAGTTTCGCGTCAGCGCCGTGAAAGAAATATTACTTTGTGTTTGATCGGCCATGCGTATATTACATGATACTATAAAACTCAGGATTCCATTCATGAGATTGTATCCTGTCCCGTAAAATTGCATCTTGAAGCAGCTGTCGAAAAAGGACTAATTAATGCATTGGCGTAAAATTTTGGATGGAACTCTCGCATTGATCTCTATGAAATTACTCTAGTGAAATATAGTTGGACTACAGTTCACAGTTCTTGGAATGTCTCGTGTACATTTTTAGCAGGTGCATAAAATAACATGATAGGGTGGGATGTGGAGGGGGGGCCCTTATTTATTTTTTCATAAATTTAAAGTCCCGCGGTTTTCAAATGTTCGTTTTTTGGGAAAAACTGTCTGAATTATTAAAGCAATCAGATAATTATTCGAAACAGTGCTGGCCAATTCAAATATATATATATATATATATATATATATATATATATATATATATATATATATATATATATACAGAAGCTTCCAGGCTATTAAATATATTAGATATCTACTGTACTTGAATTAGTCGGTGCTGTTTGAATAATTCTGTTAGTTTTAATAATACAAGAAAATTGTTTGCGTCAAAGCGAAAATTTGAAAATCCCAGAACCTTAAAAACTTTTGCAGAAAAGTAAGCATCACCCTAATGATCATGTATAAACTAATACTAGAGCAGAATCCTCGGATATCATTCAATGCTAGTAGATCCATTTTTCACAAAAAACAGTTTTGCATAAAATCAGTTTTCTTGTTTTTCTTGCCCGGTATTCCGCTTGCGATTGGTTTGTTGAACGATATTAGATGTAGTAAGATATCAATCATCATAATTTAACATGTTACTGTGTACTTAGCGCTGCATTGCGTTTGTTTTGTGTGCGCAGGTTGCTATGGCAGCGGCAGCGGTTCGAGAGTGATGAATTGGAACGCCTGTACCGGCGGTACACACTCAAGTTACGGCAGGCGAGCGTTACAGCCGCTACTGCTTTACTCCTGGCAGCTGCCCTGCTGCTGGCCGCCCTGCACGTCACCTACGACCATGTGAGACTTCATTCAAGTGGGGCTCAACCAAGTCAGACACCGGCGCAGCAACCAATACAGTTCGATATCGAACTGTGTGTTTGTCCTCGCCAGTTTCTGACTGGGAATGACCTCGTGTATTATATTTTTTGACTGGGAATGACCTCATGTATTACTTTTTGACTGAGAATGACTCCTTATTTTATATTTTTTGACTGGGAATGACCTCTTATATTATATTTTTTGACTGGGAATGACCTCATGTATTTCTAACAGCAAAGCTTAGTTCCCCATTTTGAAGATGTTTGCGATGCTAAGAAAGTCAACTTGGGTTTCAATGAAATATGTGCATTGATGTTTTACTATTAATTGTTCTGTGTATTTAGGTAAACCCCAACCACAAGTGCCTAATTCAGATAAAAACTCAACGAACAAGTTAAACGGGAGACCTAGACGGACACCTCCACTCAATGAATAGCTTCACTAAGGACAGGGCCTGTAGTTACGCATGCATGGAGGTTGCTCGGGCAGACTACAATGCTGCGTGACAACAGGAAATTTATTTACTTGCATTAAAGTGGCAGTAAGCAGAGTGTCCTGAGGCTGTGACGCAGCACGTGTTGTTAGTCTTCATGTAGGGCCGTGGTTTGACAACGTGGGTTGTATGTCTCACAGAGGAAACTTATTTTTATGATGGCTATTCGAGAATGAAATATTTAGTACTAATTCTTTGACGTCAGTGTTAGTATGAGTGAGTGGACGAGTTAATACATATGGTGTATAAACAGGGTGTTCCAGCCGCATGGAGCACGAAAATTAACTGAAGCAACACAAAGATAGTCGTAAAAAAACCCAATGCACCATTTAAAGAGGGATTATTAGTTATTAATTTCTTTGTTTAATTTAAAATTCAAGGAATTAATGTTGTCAAAGCTGCAACATTATTGAAGATGAAGCATAGCATAGCCATAATAGCTCATGAATGTGTACGAGTTGATGGTGACCATCCGAAAAGAATAGTATTTAAAGAATAAACATGGTAATATATACATGGGTTTTTATTCGCACGGCAAATGTACATTTTTTTATCTCTATACTTAACACGTTTGTTGCGATTGCCTAGCCGGTGCAAATCTTTACTTTGTACACATAATCACTAAAAGACTTGGAAAAAATTACAGAACCTAACCTAAGTGACCCACCGGTGGGTCGCATCGCAACAAACGTGTTAAACTTTCTGAGTTATTTTTCTTTTTGGGTCTCGTAACGCTTGGACAGCACAGTATGCATGTAGGCGTAAAAATGCATGCAATTGCTCATGTAGTGTATTTTTATTGTCACTATTACTACAACCACTAAACGGCTTTCATAATTGCATACATAATTAAATTGACTGATAAAAGAAAAATTAAAAAAGTTATAAACGCGCAAAAAAACTATTACAGTACGAGGTCGCACCAATGCTGTTACTTGCAGTTACTGTCAGTATTTAGTGGGAAGAAAGTAAATACACAGCGTAACACCTGTTGAACGCTGTGTTTGTCTGTGTATGCTTTATGAACTTATTGGTGTTGTTTTATATCTTTAATATTATTTAATTTTTTACCTTCTTACCGATTTTTTTGTAATATTCTATTTGTGTTAACTTAAATGTCTTAATTTGTATTTCATTTCATAAGATTTTTCACACGTATCTTCCTTCAGCCATAAATCGTAGGCATAAAATGAGTAGCGCGCGTGAGAAAAAAAAACAATCCTCAATCTTCAGAGAAATATGCATTTAAAACTTGGCTTCATACCCATTGTCTATTGTCTCCCTTCTGTCTCGTATATTAACAATGCTTGAGCAACAAATCAATGAAACGAGGTTGTCCTGAAGCGCATTTTAAGGCGAAATCTAGTGCGTGTGTAAATGCAGATTTAAATTCAGAAGATTTTACTGGACAAGTTTAATAAAAGATCAACAACCATGGTCTCTGTTCACTGATCAAACTGATACTGTCGGTCTCACTCTTGAGGCTGGCTATGAAACTTCTCGGTTCGTTGCGAAATATAGAAAAAGTAAAACTATGCGTGATTTAGTTTAACCATCTCTGTCAGACTTTCTTGATAGTTCTGGGAAAAGAAGACAAAGATTTTAATGCCGTACCACTTAGTAGTAATATTGTTAGAAGAAGAATAGATAAAATGAAGATATTGAAACAGAATTTGTTGAAGAGATGATATCAAGAGAATTCCCAGAACTAATCAAGAAACTGTGAAAGTCTTTATTGCTCATCTTGTCACACATATTAATAAATGGGAATTTTTTGCAAAAATGTTACGTCGGAAATCGTTAAAGAGCTCTGCTAGAAATAATAAACAGAAGCACTGCGTTGGTATCAATAATATACTAAGGAAAAACATTTTGTACGGCACATAATGCTCTTGGTAAGATGGGAATGAAAAATGGCTGCTTGAAACTGACGAAAGATAATTCATAAACGCTTCTCGTGCATCGAGTTATTTGCCGAAAGAAGTTGGTGTCTAAAAATATTCCACCCTCTTTTTAATGATGTACTGAAATTGGTGATCAAATTTACGAGTACCACTGTTATCAAAGCGAATGCAAAATGCAAGCGTTTTGACGCAGTTTTGTAAAACCGAGAATGCAGATCATGTGAGACTTTTGCTTCACCCAAAGGAAGATGGCTTCCGATGAAAGTTTGTTTGCAAATATTTATGAAGCAATTTGATGAACGTGGTGACTTTTTAAGTGCAATGAAGAACCTGTTAACCATGAATGGAAAAGTCTTAGTGAGTTATTTAACAAATATTTTCGAAAAGCTGAACATGTCTAGTACACAATTTCAAGAAACAAATAAAACTTTGATTGATTTAGTCAGATATGTTTTGCTTAATTAAATTCTACGAGTTGGAGCAGGAACATGTTTCTGACGAGAATTTTGTCCAGTTTCATTAGCTAAAAATTGCGTTCCATATTCTATTTTTTCTTTTTGTTCATTATCTACTCATGCTCTTTTATTATAACATTTATCATGATTAGCTGTTGTATATCAGTTGTTGATTCTAAAATGTATTGGTAATTTCTTCAAAAACTGTCATTTGTTTTATTATTCTCTTTAATGAACGCTAATTTTTTGAGGCTTGTTTCAACAAAGTTAGACCTCGTTTTGAATAACATGAATTATACATCACCCCACTGGGAACGATGCATCAGGGTTTTTGAAAAGATTAAATGATGCATGGCCAAAAAATATTAGAAGCCACTGGTTTAGCGAGTGTTATCTTGGGGACCATACGGAACCATGTTTTAAACTGCACCGTGGAGCATGTTACTCCAAGTTCTTGCGTGTTCCTCCAAGTTCTTGCGTGTTCATTTTGGGTACTACCAGATTAGTTTCTTCTATGTTCTCTTTATGTTTCGCTTATAATTTATTAGGTGTTTCATATTATTGAAAATTTTCTGTGATGGAGAAAAGTACTCATTGCAAATAATTTAAACCTCGGTATTTTCATTTCGATCAATGATGGACCAATATCAAAATCATGTGTAATACCTCAAAGCTGTACTTGGTTTTGAAGTGAAATCACTACCATGACCGTTGCTAATATTAGCTGATATATCAATATTACAAACAACTCAATATGAAGTAAGCGAAGCTGGCTATTACAGATACCAAAAATGTAGCCAAAATTTTGATACAATTTAGTGATGTTGCTTATACTAATACTTCCGCCCATTCCCAGCAAACTAAAAATACGTGTTCTTCGCTGGACGTGGGTCACTCACTGCTACAACATGGAAGTAATTTTGTATTGTTGTAACTTTGTTACCTTGTGAAGACGAATAGAACTAAGAGCAGAGTGGGCTGACACTCATCTTTGCATTGACATTATCACACCCGGCAACAGCTGTTCTCAAGCTGTGCTCCCTTACAACCACTGAGTTACGCCACACACAATGGCGTTTGCCTGCATGTTGTGGTGCATCAGTCAGTGGTGTGCACTTTTTCCTAGAGTTCAAGCTTCTCGAACGCACAGATGTGCACTTCGACAGAGAGAAGCGTTTACATAGATTATTATATGCGAGATAATACTTTCGCCACAGCGAGTTTACTCGAAAACAATTATTAGACTACAACTTATAAGTTCAGTGAGTTACATTTTGAGGAATGAGACTTCATTCTTATGTTAATCTGATCTGAATCTCATCGATGCATTTTTAAATGTAAATTACTCAACGCTGGAAAAAGATTTAATTATAACGGGTCATAGGAATCTGAATTCCACGCTACTAAAATTTTGCTAAGACTACTGAAATGATGTACGTTTATCGATTCGATACGCCATTGTATTTCATAATTATGATTGTGTGTGTGTAAGAAAACTTAATTTTGATGGGTCGTCATTGTTGTGGCTGGTTATGAGATCTATTGTTACTCACGTAAGAGCAGACATCTGTCTGGCTGTGCTTGTTTGCTAGGACGGTAAACGTACGACGCTTGCGTTTACTGTGTCTCCTAAATATTTGCTGGACACGTTCGAATTATTCCCTTTTGCCTCATAGGGTCTTTCCTAGATTTAATATTAACATCTCTGTAGTGAACCGTGACATTTGATCGTTAATTTGTAATTTAGGAGGTGTTGAACACGTTCAAAATGGAAATGTAACGACATATAAACACATGTTTACCGAGATGATAGTTTCAGTTTCAGCACGAATTTCTGAATTTTCCATGGCATAAGCAACATGGACTGTGCATTTGTAGCCTCAATCTACACGTGCACCTTGCATTCACGGTGTTCAGCCTCAGGATGCTGGATTGTGCGGCTAACTGGGACAGTCACTGCGTGTGTGTGCTGCACAGGTGTGTCTGTCAACACCAGTCGAGTTAGGACCATACACCGCATACCTCCAGCAGAAATACAAAGTTCTTATCTATTGTTCTGCAGGCGATTGTAATTGCCGTTGTCGATCCAGTGCTCTATTGTTCGGAGACTGGTTATTGAGCTGAAAAGAACAATAACTTGCCATGCACGACTTGTAATTCACGATGTACAATTTGCCTTTCTGCCGCCCTAATTAATCGAAGTATGTCATCCTCGTGTCTATCATATTTGATGTTGTCCATGGTATTTCGTTTTCTCTTGTCTTTATACGCTTGTTATGTTGACATCCAGCACGAGAAATATACGTTCAAATGGGCTTACCAAGGTAATTTGGTAACGCAGATGCGAACGCAACGTTACTGTCCTCGGGATGTTGTATATGCTTTGTGGAACATCAATGTTCGGAAAATTTTTCTTTCCACTTTCTACGACATTTTTATAGAATAGGCTGATACTGTATTGAGATGCTAAAATTGTTGACTTATTTGGTGGGAAAAGAAAATAGTATGGTCGAACATTTTTCTACCATGCGCAATTTTCACAATTTGTAGTTCATATTTAATTAATTCTTAACACGTTGACTCCGAAGTGGTACGTATGTGTACCACTTAAGTTAGGTTCTGTAATTTTTTCAGATCCTTCTAGTGACTATGCGTACAAAGTGAAGTGTTACACCAATCAGGCAATCGGAGTCAACGTGTTAAAGTTCATTGAATTTCTATATTACATTGGTGCGTGCGTAAATGAATATTAATTAGGAACTTGTGGCCACTAGAATGTTCCGCTGCTGAACACGAATAGGCAATACTAGAGGTCTCGGATGAAAAGCTGGGAGTTTCCTTTCAGCTGTCACTATTTTTCTTCAATTGTTACTGTTGTTTTTTTCTCATTATTTTCTTTTGTCTTGCGCGGTCGTTTGCCTCGTGCAATGCTGCACCTCGTTTCTTGTATGTTGACGTACATTCCCCGGTCTAAACTTATCTGATAGCCATTAGAATCCTATATCGTGTGTTGGCAATTGCGGCCTTCACACAAGTTTAATCAGCGTCAATGTTCATTCAGGACATTAGCGATAGTGAGGAAGTAAGGAATTTCCATTGCTCAGACAGGCATTTCCCACAAATGCACCACCGCTGTTGGCGTCTAACAGTGGCGAGTACCTCATTTTCTGTTTATTCTTTCCTCGAGATACCTTAAAAGTGTTTCAACTCGACCACAAGACTAAAGTGCTTGCTTCTCGCGTTTCAAATGGGGTTAGCGTAGATCTTGCGTAACTATCGTATCAACGAGAACTAGTTAGTATTTTAATTGCAAGTCAGCTGATCCTTCTTAAATTTCATTCATTTTCGTCCTTTCATTTAGCATACTCTGAAGGCGACCGCTACACGCGTTTCCTTACAGCTGCTTTACGCGCGTTCGTATCTAGTGAACTTTTCTACACCACTTATTCCTTAATTTGCCATAGCTGCGCTAGTATTTGGAAGGTCCACTTGTTACACTTCTGCTCTATCTTTAGGGAAAAATTATTTTACGTTTTATTTCTATAAACACTTCCATCGTGTGCAGCTACACAGTCCTCATTCACTTGCTCAAACATGCGATTTAAAGCTAAAATGTCGTAGGTACGATCAATACATGGTCTGAGAAAGTCAAATCATTGCTATATTAATCTACTCGTTGTGCACTTTATTCTGTTTCTGTGCTGTGAAATAAAATTGAAGGTCAGTCAAACTAATGCCATCTCTGGGGTAAGAATACCAATTATTATACGAGATCGTGAAAAAACTGAACAAACCCTAACTCCAAATTCTGCCCTAGGTACCTCATAAACTCCTATACCAAAGTGAGCAAAATTTTCAGACACTAAAAATGCTGGTCTAATCTTTCAATTTTATTCAATATAACCGCCATCCACAACGATGATGTCCTCGAGACGATGCCTGAAGGTTTTGCAGGTCTTGACAACGTAGTCCGTGTTCATGGTCATCCACTCCCGATGAACGGATGCTTTAAGGAAGGTGATGTTTGGGTGGCGAACGCGACATGCCTTGGTTTCAAAGTGTGGGCCTCAATGTTTCCCACTGGGTCGACTGTCCAAGAGTTCTCACCTGAGGAGATGATCACCCGACCAGGTGGAGCAGACTTGAAATTATTCATGAGCCTCTGACAACGTTGAAGACGTTCGGCACGTATGGCTGCCGTGAGCTACGGCCTCTCACCAATGACAAGGGACTTGCCTCTCAGCTTTGCGACTGATCGTCCAACTGTGACCGCTCCAACATGTTGGCGCATGGACGTCAAGGGACTGCTTTGAGTGGCATCTCGCAAGCTGTCTCGATCCACAACACTGTTGGACCACTGGCAGCACGTGTAATCGTGTAGACTGTTGTACGGGACAGCCCAACCAGATTTTCAACCTCACTCACTTTGATTTCCGCACGAAGTGCAGACACCACTCGTTTATCTCGCCGTGAAGCCATTTTACAGTATACAACAATAACAAAACTTTATCTTCAAAGTCGAATTAACAGGCTTTCGGATGATATGCGGCAAGGCAGGATAAGAGTTATCAAACAATCAAGATTTTTAATTGAAGGTGTGTTCAGTTTTTTTTCGGCCCATCCTGTATAAATGCGAAAGTTTCATTGGTGCAAGTTCATTGAAAAGGCAGGTGTATCTTCAAAAATGTTTCTACGTTAGTTCTAGACTAACATTTCTTGCTGTGTTTCGCTTTTTCAATGTATTAGACGTCTGAAAAGTTCTTGCTGTTCTTTTAATTATGACAATGTAGGAAAAAGGATACCAACAATATTTTATTCATGAATATGGTTCCCACTGATATCTGAGATTGTTTCCCAACAATTTATAAGTTTGAATATTATATTATGCCTCTGGTAAAATTCGTTAGGTTTTAGTGCAATCAAATTCTGTAGCTCCAACTAGAGCTCTTCATAGCTACGCAGTATTTTGTTACGCGTGAAATTGTTCAAAAACAGGAGACTGTAATCTGTATGATACCTGTCAAGAGAATATAGAGGATGTGGCATCAGTTCCCAACCAAGGTCAATAACCTCATGCGGGGCAGGAAGACCGATTTGTGGTTGAGCATTTTCTTAAAGAGAACGATGTCTTCACGATTTGCTCGTGCAGGATGTTTCAAAACATTTTCTCCGAGACTCGTTGCAATTTATGAGCGTATGCCTCACCAGTGGTTGTTTTACCTTGTAACATTTACGTCTAAGATTTGTGTTGCATTGATTGACTGAATTTAGTCACACATGTAGAATTTATTTTTATAGTATATTTTTAAATTTAGGAAGCAGGTTATGACTGTTATCATCTAGTAGCCCAGAATGCAGTATCAAGACTACAAAGCTTCGTATTGTCAGAACTTAATCTTTCCGCAATGTTCCCGTAATTCTTGGTTCTCAGATTGTGTAAACAGGCCGTTGAATGCTATGTGTATCTCATACAGCACGAGTCACGGCCTATAAATATGGGAATCAAGATCCACTTAGAAGATCTGTCGTTTGACGGACTAAATCTATTGATCTCTGTCCATTTATGAACTGTCACAGTTTGCTCATTATAAACTAGGTGTGGACGTGGCTTAGAGTAATCGTTCTTTCTGAAGCATCACAAAGTTTGGCCGAGTTCCCACCTCTGTACAGTCACGTATAACCAAATTGATGTGGGGAGCCGATATATGTCGTGTTCGTGTGGGGTTGGAGTACTCATTGTCGAACAATTTCCTGTGAGGAAGCCCTCCAGTCAGATAAAAATCTCTCATAAAATGTTTTCACTAACATGTTCGTGTATTTTCTGTCTGGCGGAAGTATCGTTGGCATTTGAAAACTGAAATGGTTCTGCCACTCATATAACATAATGCAAAATGCAATCGTTTTTTGGTAAGAAATCAGTTTGTTGAAGTCATGTCTTTATCTCTTGCTGACGCCATGGTGTGTGTCACGTGAGCAGAGCGCGTCGCTAGCACCCATCACACTGCTGGGGGTGGCCGTGCTGCTGACGGTGTTGCTGGTGCTGCTGCAGACACGTCATGCGAGGCCCAGGCACCTGCTGCCCGCCTGCTGGCTCCTCCTTGTCCTCGGCGTCGCCCTCGTCGCCGTCATGATGCCCTACGCCCAGGTTCCTTTTGCTTGCTTTAAGGTTTATCTCGTCTTCTCATCTCGATACTATGTAGTGATGCATATGTCATTTCTGACGCTATGTTAATGACATTTCGAGCTGGTTATCACGCTTTGAAAAGGTAAAATTCCTGACATTGGAGAATCTTGGCAAGCTTTTATTTCAGAGAAAGTTATCAGTTTCAAAAATTTTTATATCTGCCCTTGCTAGAATTAAACTTTTTCTGACAGCGCCTTAATTTTATTACACTGATGTCTTGTGTAAGTAGTACTTATGTGTAGCTTCGTCACCGACAATGCCAGTATAATAACGGGGTGCGTCCCAGCTACAGGCCGTAGCCGGAAGCGGCTGCTGCTGATGGCTGGGACTGCTGTAGCGGTCGCCTGCTGTCGCTACGGCTCTAGTGGGCGGGGCTCAGTCCTTCATTTCTGCCGCTTGTGTATTTATTAACTTTGTCTTGTTAGCAGGTGTCCTGTACAGCAGAAATTTATCCAATCACGCCATAGAATTCTGCTTTATAAAAACGAATCTGTTGAAGTCAAACGTTTGACAGGTTGTGCGCCGAATTCCCGTAATTAATGGGTTGAGCTTTGTCTCGCTAGCTTCATTTCTCATTCCACCCAATAACTATTGTGGATTATATTATGTAAAAAGTTTTGTGTTTCCGTTTCATCGAATTACGTAACCCTAGTCAGCTATTCCGTGCGAGTTTCGCTACGGTTAGTGTTCTGCATGATACAAATCATTGTTTCATAAAGACTCCAGTTGTTGAAATATATTTTCCAGTCCTCAATAGTAATTTTTCTGGTAAGAAATAACTCCGACTGGTTTTGGATAAACTGAAAAGGTCATACCACTCTTATTTTTATCATCTTTTTATACGTATTGTACAGAAATTAACCTCACGCATCGTTTCTCCAGGTTTGGGTGTGGCGGGGGTGGCAGCGGGTGAGCACGTGGGGTGAGGGTGTGTGGGTGAGCGTGTTCGTGAGTTTCGTTGTGTATGCGCTGACGCCCTTGCCCACCCCCGTCGCAGTCGTGTACGGCACGCTACTGCCGGCGCTGCAACTCCTCCTCTCTGCCCTTGCTGCTACTTCCGTCCCTCATCTCTACTGGCACCAGGTCAGTCGGATTACCATTATTGTTCTGGATGTTCCAGTACTCATTAACCTCCCGTCCGGCGCAACTGATCTGGCAGGCACAGTTACTTTAAATTTTGATAAGCACTTGCAAACTTGCGCCTGACGGAAGGTTAAGAGAAGTTCACTCATTATTATCATCAATGGCACTTTTATTCTGATACTGAAGTTAGCTTCAATGTTAACTTTCCATTTGTTCAAGGCACATCTTTTGCAGCGGTTTTTGTTCGTGGCTGCTCAAAAGTCTGGTCCGCCTCTCGGAGGATGATTTAACCCTATCACGACCAAATTATTTTCATACTGATCAAAATATTGCGTAAATTACCACTTATCTATGCAAATCTCTACGTAATTTTGTCGTAATTTTGAACGAAACATTTATAATATGGGACTGAAAGGAATGATTTTTAAAGTTTGTTTGGGACATATTAACCCAACGGTAGCGAATTTCAGTGCCATACAAGTCTGTGGGAAGAGAGTTGAGAGAATGTAGCTCACTTACGTTTGGTTTTTTAGTCATGTGGTGTATATATTTTTTGTAATATCCATGTATACGCTAGTCTTGCTGATCACCCGCGAGACGTGTTGTAATATATTTTTGGAAACATGGTTCATCAGCTCGTTAGTTCACGGAAGCAAGAAATTATGACCATAAAAATATTAAAAAACTCCTGTATTATTCGTTGTGGATAGATCTCGTGTATAGCTAAGTTCATAATAAAGTACATCCTCTTCACAGGACCCAAGTTTAAACAAGCTCACGATACATCTGAACAAGAAAGTGAATAAGTGTTTTTTGTTTTTATGACTATTTACTATTTTCTGCTCTCAAAGATTTTCTGATCCTCAACTAAGCACAAATAAAGCATTGCAGCTAATTTCCAGAATTTTAACATTATAGCCAATGAATCGTGTCATGTCCATTAAAATTAAATTTCATGGTATGCATCGAAATTTACTCTTTAAAATGTCTAGTTACTGTAAAAAAGCATTTCGATTCAATTTGTCATTCGTGACTACAGCCAAAATTACGAACAACTGGAGAAGTGTGTGAATTTCAAGGGTATAGGATTGAATTAAAAAGTTGAAGGACTATACTATTGTCTTCGCGGTGTTATTAAGTGTAATTTGAATGTGGTTTACCGTGTACCATGTATGTAAAACTATTCTGAAATCCGAAGCTTTACAGTGTCATGAGATAACGTTGCTTTAGGAGTAACTTCCAGCTGATATTTTTAAACATCATGAATTACAGATGTGAATATAGAAATTTTTGTGTTACTGCAAAGATTACTTGATTCATCGCTCATTAGAAGTAACAAGCGCGCAATAAAATACCTGAAGCTCGTACATGAAATCGAAAAAAATTTTAGCCACAGCATTTCATACATTTTCATTGAATCGCCAAAATAGTATTTTTAAAAAATTAGGTTAGGAAAATATGTGAATCAAAGCGAGGAGGGACGCAATAAAATCTTGAAATAATCGCTCTCGACTCAATGAACAGATGAGTGGGTTGTGAGAAAATACACTGCTGCAACTGTTGTTTTATCTAAGTGTGTGGCGTTCTTTAGCAAACATTAATGTGCCGCCAGTATCGACTCACGTTCTCGAATGCGGGTGCCGGACTCTTTAGTGAGGTGACCTCGCTAGATCGATATGTGAGGCTTTAACTTGAAGGCGAGCCGTGCTGGCTTACATCTGCTGCTACAGGACCATCAACTGCGCGCGACTAGCTTGTTTGACCCATAGCGTTGCACAGTTTCGAGGCTAACAGTTATCTAGACTCATGTATTTCTCTAAGATATTCATGTTTTCAGTAGACAGTACATTGCAACTCAAAGTTAGACTCATCCCAACCCCCTGAAGCACTTGCGAATTGTAGTACTATCGTCGAAAATCTGCAATGTCAGGGCGATACATAAATCTTCTAATTTTTCGTGTCACTCTGACACTCTTTTATCTGGAACAAGGTATATCTAATGTAGACTCTTGCGACCACGTCAAACTCATTTACTGCTCTACACTACAGTCGTAGTGAAGCAGCCTTTTATGTAAAATTGATTGACTGAGTGATAACTTTCTTACAACTTTACGGTTCCACAGCTCCACATGCCGTCGGCGTCCAGCTCTCGTGCAAAGGAACAATGTTTGGGAGCTGCGTCGGTTTGTGAATGCATTTTTGTCCGTTAAATCGCTCTAATCGCCTTGAAACGGTCTGTCACGTATATTGAGGATCTTACGTGTCCCACTAGTTCGAATTGTAGACTGGACTTCGGCTGTTTCTTTCAGCTGCAGTTTTTTGTGCACGTTCGAGACCTTATTTTTTTATCATTTTTGACACTCCTCTGCAGACCTACCAGCTCGGTGTGAGTCGATAATGTTCACTTTGCGAAGGATAGAAATGCATTTCTAAGTTAGAACTGATTACAGCGTTATTATCCATACTTTCTTTTACATTGAGACTTGTGTGGTGATATTTACTGCTTCTAGCGGGTCTAAACTGTGGCTAATATTTCAGTAGAGGAAATTTGACAAAGATGTTTTCAATTCAGGATGAGTTTTTCAAAGGTGCAGCAAAGTTTTCAGTTAAGTAGTACAGTTCAATGCATTTGCGTTCAGTCTTAGTGTTTTTAATCAAATGCAGATGAAAAAATGGTGAGGTACGTTATGCTTATTGAATAAGTCTCTCCCAACTTCGAATTTTTATAGATATTCATTGATTGCGTCTCTTTTTTTGCCTGTGTTCTCTGGGTATCGCTGCAATATCTTAATCTACCGAATATTGAGTCAGAATTGTCAGCAATAATAGATTTTTTGTCTTGAGTGTAGATAAGATGCAGATAATAATATTTACTTTTCATTGGGGTACGGATGCGTAGCACGAGCGTCTTTTTTCTTTGACGTTAATTCTCTATAAGCAATTTCTTAACTATTGTGTGTTTGATATTAGGTAGAATTTTAGTGGAAGATCACGTAAAATTCAAAATAATCTTCCGATAGAGGTATACTGTATTTTATTAATTGCAGCGAAACATCACTATTGCATTCACGCGTGGAAGTGGGATTACAATTAGCAATATTAAAAATCAGGTAAAAACAAAGTTAAACATATTAGAACATACCACGGAGTATTTACCTTGGTTCTAGTTACTTGCAATCTAGTTGTGCTTTGACTATTGTACAGAACTGACCTTTTGTAAAAGAAGCTCCTTATGGATCCATGGAGAACAGCTATTCTGAGATAAGAGCGAAT
Source organism: Trinorchestia longiramus (assembly GCA_006783055.1). Classification (NCBI taxonomy): domain Eukaryota; kingdom Metazoa; phylum Arthropoda; class Malacostraca; order Amphipoda; family Talitridae; genus Trinorchestia; species Trinorchestia longiramus. Next base: position 127,155 of record VCRD01000896.1, read on the forward strand.
ATCAAATTTCTGGTGGAATTCGAATGGAAAGGGACGCAGATCACGGAGGCTTTAAAAAGTTTACGGTAATACTGCACCAAAGAAAGCCAATCCACAAGTGAATTCACAGATTCAAAGGAGGAAAGATGACCTTGAAGATGACCATCGCAGTGGAAGACCTGGAACATCAAAAAGTGACCAGAACATGCAGACAGCTCAAAATTTAATTCAAGAAGATCGAAAAATATCAGTTAATCAGTTAGCCATGTCTCTAGACATTTCAAATGGTACGGTAAATTCTATTCTGCACGATAATTTGAGACTAAGCAAGCTTTCAACGCGATGGGTCCCAAAAGCGTTGCGTCCTGATCACATGATTCTTACTAGTGATTTACCCATGACGATATTGAACAAAATCTATGAATATTTCTTGTCGAAAGTCATCGCCAGAGATAGCAACTATGTTAAAAAATAAATTGACGGGTGAATCATATTTTATAAGAAATAAATTTTCTAAATTCCGCGAACTTCTTGACCTCCTCTCGAACAAGGTGCGGCAACATGACTTCCTATTCTTAAATGCGTTTTGCTTTGAAAAAAAAGGAAGTGATGTTGCCTCACCCTGTATGTGAAATCTTTATAGTTTTTCTAATTTGAACGTGCAATGGAATCGATATCATGCATTTTAAACTTTAAATTAAAGCAATATATTAAAAAAAGACTCTTTATGAATTTCATATATTAAATGTCGAAGCTTGAATTCCAGCTTCAAAGCGGAACGATTCATATGAACCCTTCGTTTGAACCAAACAGTTTTAATTTTTCCTTCATAATTTCTCTCACGGCTTCAGTTATCGACGGGTTGTGTTGATTGACAGTGAATTCCATTTCTCAGCAAAACCATTTAATTGAGGAGGCTAAAGATGTGGCTATGATCGTTCCAAGACTGGTTTGATACAGGGCTGATCACTCATTGGGAGAATGCATCCAATAAAAATTAGACATTTATTAGAGCAGTGAACAGGAGAACCATCCTGTTGATAGTGTCTTGCTCAATAGCATTAGGTCTGACTGCTGGCCACGATTTAT
>VCRD01000896.1:128861-140346 GCA_006783055.1 Trinorchestia longiramus
ATACGACCCACCGGTGGGTCGCTCAGGTTAGGTTCTGTAATTTTTTCAAAGCTTTCTAGTGACTGTGTGTACAAAGTAAAGATTTGCACCGGCTAGACAATCGCACTCAACGTGTTAATGATCCATTGTGTTTAGTTTCAACGCATAGTACGTGACTTTCAGTGAAACTATTTTTCTTCTGCAAATACTGGGAGATGTAAAAATTAACTCCTATTTTGATATTCCTGAAATTGAAAAAAAGTTCATAAAAGCTCAATGATTCATGGATACATGCAAGAGTTCGGTTAACGGTCATTATACAAAATAGCGGTCGTTTATGATATTTACTAGACAGTTCCTGTGGAAATTCCACGATTTAGATTTACCTATTTTGAAATTACTGGTACACCCACACGTAAAAATTCACGTATTTTGTACAGATTTTTTCTTTATATTTGCCAGTGGACGCGGGCTTTGTGAAAGAGTTTTCACATTGAAGGATATGCCTTTGGTATCCACAATACAATCCATACAATACATGTATACACTACCGAATTTTCTCCTATCTAAATCTTTACGAGCGTGACAAAGAGACGGACCAAGCAAGCAAGCAACAAACTGGGTTTTATTATATAGTGGAACTAGTGAATCCAGCCGTCAATAATGACGGCTGAGATTCTGTGATAATACTTTAGTGGTTCTCGCCAATGAACAACTAGAGCAATTTCCAGCAATTTCAATTATTTTCTTCTCGTGCAAGTCTTCTTGCGACATGGTGGCTGACCTTTCCACAAATCTTTCCCTTTCTAATTTTCTCCTTCCTTCTATTTCTTCCTGTGACGTCGCAGCCCATACTTCAGTTTTTTTTAGTACTATCTATCTTTCTTCTGTCTTCACTGCTTTCTTTCGATGAAGTTTGCCTCTTTAGACGCTTTTTTTTCAAGATAACTGTCCATCCTTGCTTCTCTTTCTTGGTAAGTTTTTTTTGAGAGCTAGCTTTTCTCTTGAGCTTAGCATCCATCGCTCGAACATTGGCCGTATCACTGATACTCTGCTGAGATCTTTACCTTCTTTTCCTCTCGTGTGCTCGTCTGCGTTTCCTTCATTCTGGTGTTTCTTCCAGTGTTCTAATGAATTTTTCAGATTCAATTTGTATCCAAAAACATACGTGTAGATGATATGGCATATCCCTTGTCTACGATATTAAGGCGGTTCAGGAACAGCTTGCCGTTGAGAAAAGTTATATTCTGTTTATTATTTTGGATTGCCACAGATAGTTGATGACTTATTGATGCGGAAAGGCTTCTTCCAGCAAATTGCTAAGGCAGAAGGGCAAACAGAGCTCGTGGCACTTCCTGGCAAAAAATATCCGAAATAGCTTATGCACGTCAGGATCGAAAACTCAATAAAAGATACAGGAATTCATGTACCACGCTCAAAAGAGGGATAATATCAAATCAAATAGTACCGAGCTACTTTTCAAAGCGAAGCGGTTTTTTTAAAGACTCACGGTGTGTCCGTTGGATGAGGCAGTCGATGTAACGGTGCTGGTCCAATAGCATGGTTTGAAGTAGAAACATGCAGTCATTAAGTAGAAGAAGACTGTATCTATGCTACCTTTTTAAATGAATGCTTCCCTTATCTTGCAAGGGAACAAAAATTTGTAATGTCCCAGCACAGGGTTCCGTATCGTGACTACCTGCAGTGACCCATCAGGGGCCTTTACTCCGCCCGAAGTTTCAATTGCTATGAAGAAATTCAGCTGGAAAAATATACGAAATAGCTTATGTAGACAGGATCAACAACTCCAACGCAGTATTTCGACTTTCAAGTATATGTTCCAGAAACTATATTGGCCATAATTTAGGGATGAAATTGCATTGTAGCTCATCTTGTTAATCAGTAGACGAATTTTTTCCTATCTAAATCCTTGAAAGCGTGACAGAGTGACGGACCAAGCAATGAAGCAAGTAACTGTATTATTATACAGTGGGATTTTTATAGCAAATTCTTGCGACGTTCTTTAAAACCTTTATAAACGCAAATTACGGATATAGTATACTTCATATCACATGTACTAGTGTACCCGTACCATCAAAAATTACGGAAAAAAATATTTATTAATCTTTCTTGAGATAATCTTTCTTTTGCTCTTCTTTTTCGCTCTCGATTCAGTCTTTTTTTTTCGTTCGAGTGAAGTTTCCATGCTGAGGCTTATTTCAAAGGTAACTTATTTTTCTTGTGACAGTAATAAACACTTAGAATACAGTATTTTTGAGCCGCAATAGTAGTTATAGCCATTTGTGTCATATCCTAGATACAGAAATTCAGCATTACTGAAAGCAACTGCGAGCTTGTGTATGTAAAGAGGTGAAACGGAGGGGATATTAGGAGGGAAATAGAAATGAGCGCTCTGAGTGTAATACATGAGTGATGATATCTGATATACATGAGTGTATGTATATTGTAATATGCAATACCCCGCCGAACTCGGTATCCACGATACGGACTCGAGTATATGAGGCTCTGGATCTCTGTAATTTTTTTGAAAGAGACTTATTATTGTGCACTTGTACAGCGAAAATAAGTGTATTAATTTACCAGTGAACTGAAACCAAGACCGCCAGTGCTAATTTCTTCCTATCTATTCTTAAGAGCGTGACACGAAACATATAAATAAATAAGTAAATATATAAATAAATAATTATATAAATAAATATATAAACACACGACGGTCATTCTTAGTATTAGATTATACGAGTACGTGATGCATCGTATCAGTATTGTCAAGAAAGCGTTTGGGATAGTTTCGTGTTAAAGCCATCGTATTGCCCGTAAAAGACACTTGAACAACCGCAAACCTACCCACTACCGATCGTGGTTTCTGTTATTCATTGGGGTTAGTTCGGTCGTTCTTCACGATTGAAGCCGTTGAATCGTTTCAATGCTTATATTCGGACAGCGATGAAACTGAAAGAATAGAGGAGGAGGAGGAAGGGGTTGGGTATGAGGGGAGAGGGAGACCGGGTATTGAGTATATTGAAGAAGTTTTGAAGTGCAGGAATCTTGGTACGAGAAAAAAACTAGGATACGACGATCATTCCGAATGTGAGGAGACGTTGGGTCAGAGAGCAGCTGAGAGAAGACTAAACCCGAGCTACTTCAGAAGTAGGATAGGAATGATAATATTTCTTAGTTAAGAATGAGGATGTACAATGTGATTATAAGCGAGTTTTCAGATAGGGTACAGTGCTAAGCACTAAATATGTTGGAGGGCGAAGGGAATGAGCGAACAGCGTCTGGATGTGAACGGGATGAAGTCGGAAGTACAATTAAAGTTTGCTAGAGGTAGACTGAGGTGTGTATGATAGAATGATTGAAGTGCTACGTAAGACATGTATTTCAATAGGGAATTTATGAACGTTCTTCTTTGACATAGCTTGATCTTTCACTTGGTATTCCCTTTTCCAAAATAAGGGTCTGTAAAAGAAGGATGCACACTGTGGCGTGGTATGGGTAAGCCAGCGAGAGCTACTCGATTTTAGTTAAATATCGTCTTAAAAGTACCAATGTATCTAGCCTCGGGCAAGAGCTTTAGCAGTTGAGGGAATATTTTCACTTTTTGACCGCCTGACCGATTTGGGATGGTGATGCAGTAGTGTATAGTGATACATGGTAAGTACCCCAGAAACTTCAATCGGAATAAGTGCAGCTTACCCGCTCCAGTTATTATATTTAGTGCACTTGTCTATCGAGTGCGAGAGCTGCTGGCGTTAACAACACCGTGTGATGTTGGAAGGCTGAAGGCGGTAGCCGCACGTCCTGAACGGAAATGCAGCTCTGAGAGCCTCTTCGCTTAATGCTCCGTCGTTTTTATGAAACTCGCAGCTGATACGCTAAGAGAGCGAGCGCTGAAGGTGACTACATCATTGCACTGAAGTGGACACGAAAAGCTCTATTGCAAAGTTTGTTTCAATTCTTCGCTTATCAGAGGATCACTGTTTTTATGTTTTCTAGTGGGTAATGTTGCATTTATGAAGATGAAACAATGTATGATAAGACAACTCTTTTATCATTCACTAGAAGATTGCACCACGAACATCATCATAATGGTGCGTTCTTTACGACAATTGAGTTCCTAGTCTTCTGCCTGCCTGATGTCTGACATAAGCTCATGTTTTTATTTCCATATCAGAAATCGATTGTTAATAATGCTACTCTTTAGCTAAAAATTTCTGTACTGGTGCGATCAGAATCGCTCACCGAAGTCAAAGTCCGCAACCACGTTGCCGTGAACTCGAGTGCCTGTTGCAGCTGGAAAGTGTTGGCTGAGAGCTCGAGTAAATGAGAGGACGTAACTGCAGCGATGAGTTGCAAGTGTTACTGTCGCCCCAGGTGGAGGCTAGGTAAGCCAGCCAGACTGCAGCTTTCCAGGCTGCATAGACCTGATGCTTGTACGGGGTGCGGCAACACAACTTCATTTTTTTTAATTTTTGAAAGGCATAAAAAGAAATTTTGTTGTCGCACTCTGTACTTCAAGACCTCAAGTGCCAATCCGACGGTCTCTACTGTTCAGAGCAGCATGTTCCCTCAAATAATATGCATTTAAGGCTCAAGTTAAGTGATGCCAACCTAGGGAGTCGAATTATTCTTTATACTAAACTACCGTAGGTACTAAAATGGCTGATATATTTCTCCTCGATCAGAGATTCAAGCGAATTAAATGCATTCGAGAATTAAAAGTACAGCCTCTTCAAAGGAATTGGAGACGTAGCCTTTTCAAATACATTACAAAGGATTTACTGTCAAGTGCGTTTTTTTTCCTAAGTGGTGGTGGAGGTATATTTAAGGGTGAGTACAGACGCACACATCATTCATGATTACACTATTCACATCAGTAATTAGTAGACATAAATAGAAATTAGCGATATAAAGTTAAGGGGAAGCTATGAATAATTCTATCTCTTGATGAGTCTGGTTGATAACGAAATATGCCTGGCATATAAAAGAAGAAAGAGAATTTTTTATACATCAGGATGATCAACAGTCGTTACAAGGTTTAATTTAACAATTACTCTGCAACACCTACCAACACCCACCACTTCTGTGGAATGGATTGATAATGTTCTCAAAAAATCACTGTCAAAACGTAAATTGAACCAGAAAATAAGGAAATTGACGTTTTTTTAATTACTTTGTGGGTGGGGGAAAAATTATTTCGTTGAGTGTATGGTCGATGTGTACTTGGAGCTACACGTTCTCTGTTCTGAGTCTCGTGGTCGTTTCTGCTACACGATGTTGAGACGCAACATACAAGCAGTTGTTCCTTGCATCAGTTGGTATTCAATAATGTCATGTGAAACAAAAACGCGATGCTTCATCTAACTCTCGATCGAACTACAGGAATTTTGCCTTACTGCTCACTTATTTTCGCCTAGAAATTTCCCAGGGTTGAACCAAAATACGCAAATACACTTGGATACACCTGCGTATATGGTAAGATCTAAAATGGTATGTTTGTCGAAGCGTTCTCTTGTGCTGTGATTGTATTGACCAATCACGGTAATTTATCTCAATATTTACTCATTTGAAACTCGACGCATTGCTTCGGAGGGCTTTGAGTTATTGAACGAGTTTTTTCAATTACCAAGTAATGCTGTTCTGAGAAACTGGACCAAAAGTTCCCAACCTATTTTACAACATCCCACTTAATCACTTTGAAACTCCTGATGCTTTCTACTGTTGTGATACAAAATTCATATTTTCAAAGGTGAACTTGTATTCTCCTGGAGGAAGTTTAAGAGGCCAGTAGCTTGGTCCATCCAAAAAAACATGATATGGGAAGAACCAAAGGACAGTTGAAGTTTCGAAGAAGAAATTACTAGTAAAATATAGAAATGTCAAATAATACTAAAATAACAAAAAAATAATAGCACTTGCTGGTTATACAGGGTGGTTATCAGTATTCCTGTAATTCCTCCGGATTGCAGTAGCCGAACAATTACATCGGAAGTATACATAGTTCTGTTATTTTTGCTCGTTCCATTGCGTAGCGATTCGTTTTGAGGGGTGAATTATAGGAATTTTTGGGCAATATGTTGTGATTGTCGGTAAACTTGATACACTGGTAGAAAACTTTGAAATCTCCTCATTCGTTCTGAATTAACCGAACTCTTTACCATTTATAGTTTTATAACTATAATAGTTTCAAAAAGGAACTTTACTTATGGGCCACTATGTACGTGGAGAAAGAAACAAAATAAAACATTGAAGTATTTGTGGGTTGTCTAATACGAAAGCAGTACAAACAGTTTTAAAACATATAACAGAGGAATGAAATATAGAAAAGTGAAATAATTTGATTCGAAGCTTTTTTATAATACTTCGATTATTTTTGTTAATATCCAATAGAATAAAGTAACTCAAATGTAAAATACAATAAAATTTAAGCTCATCACAAAATAAGTAAAATAAGCTCACGACGCTGATCAATACATTAACAAGTCTCTTTCAAAAGCCTCTTTACTTCAGTGTGAAGTCCACGTATTTCTATATTTGTTTATATCCACCGTATTTATTAACTCGCACCCAAGCACTAATACCCACACAGAAGTACTAAAAAAACATTCTCTGCTAATAACTCATTCTTGAACCGCCCCTTCTCCTCGGAAATCATATTACATCCCAGCGGGGCGCATGTCCCATGTTGAGAATTACTGAGATAAATTAAACATCGTCATCAGTAACTGACACAACTCAAAAGGCTCCTAGGGCATGTGGTTTATGTCTGTGTAATGCAACCTTCAACTTGATGGTCGTGTGCTGAACTAGATTCATTGTACGCTTTTCAGAAACATTCTGTGCGGCAGTAGGAATTAGTAAAAGCAATTGCACATAATGAAGAAGTATTGAAGTATTGTGTTTCAGAAGTATTGATGGAATAATACTGCTCGTTACAGTCAATGAAGTTTGTATTCATTATATCGGTAAAAGTGTAAGCTAACACGACAACACAGACTGAGAACACACATTTTAATGTATAGTACATATATTTTTGTTACTCGACCACTACTTTTCATCCGTGGGATCGAGAAAATATCCGGTAGCATTATATGAACAGTAACCTGACAGTAATTTCTCAGAAAGTACCTGATACATGGAAATCTATTGATTAGCAGCATGCCTTTTGATTTTTTGCTGTGACAGCATCTCGTGTTTAGAAGTTTATTTAAGAGGTTCTTGTACACTGCACTAGGCATTTTGGTTCTCTGTTCTTAGCAATGTTCTCAAATCATTTCAATTTATTCGGTCTGTTGAATTTCAGTTTAATTTTGGGCACAATTTTTAGGAAATATTCGAGTCTGATAGCGAACATTACCATTCTATTATTTGTGATTTCTCGAGGTCTTGGAATTCTGTTTTACTCTCCACGTGTAAATTGTGTTTGTAGCGCTAGAAGGTATGCACATCATTTTGAAAGCCTGTTGATGAAAATTCAAATGATTTTTTAATGTCATTTCGTCAATATATTGGAATTGCTGAATGCATCCCCAAGAATCAAAATTTAGCGAAACTCCAAATCAAAAATCTGCCTCTAAGAAGCTTCGTGTAGGTGTATTTTTTGGATCATACACAGAATGTTTTCTTTGAGACGAGATTGACAATGTTTCAGCAACATAACTTGATATTCCGCATCGTCATCCCGTACTACGGATTTGGCAAGCTTCTTCAAATAGTCTTTTGTAAATTCCAGAAAAGGTGGTCTTCCTTAATCAGTGAAAGTTGTATTGAGCGTGATTCTTTTTAATTATTTTCTTGCATACTTTTCCTAATGCAGGATATTTTTCACTTGTCCAGATCGAGTCGTTTAAAAGGTTTTATTCCCATTGCTGACTATTCACTGCCTCATAAACACAGATTTCATGGAATACCGCAAACAAGGTAACATGACGATTGTCTGAAAAGACTAACATGCAAATTGTTACCAACAATTGAAATTGGTATAGTTCATTAACAGGAAACTTTTAAATGGCCAAAGTCTGCTGATTAAAAAAAGCCACTTGCATCTTCAACTGCGAGAATGAGTGCATCCCGCGTCTATGGTTTTTAATTTTTCTCAAAACGGTGGTTTGACACACCTGACAGTAAGTGATCACCCACTGCATTGCTCTTCTCTGTAAATGTAGCAGCGCAACGGCATCGTCTCATTACAAGGGAATGAGTTCCGAAAATTTGGAGGAGACAGATACCGATGGAAGTGTATTTCTTAGTGTTTAACTCGGCCCTCTTCCTGTCAGTTGAGGTATCAGCATTCCTATGTGAGTGTAAATATCTTTCAGAGATCAATGATTCTTACGTGTTCAACTAACTACCTGAGGATTCCGTACACTGTTTCTAATTTCACATAATTTATGTATGTATAACTCAAGAATTGAGTGTGAAGACTGTTTATTCTTCACCTAACTTCCACAATGTAAATCGCCTCCGGTATGAATATAGTTTTGCAAACGCAATGAGGCAGCATTTGTGTTAAAGAAAACTTTCTTTACTGCAAATTTGTGTGCATCATCTCCCTAAGTATCAAATGCAGAGATCTGCTCCTAAAACTCAGACGAACACATGCAACTCTTGCGTCGTTAAAAGGTTTGTTTTCGTGGCTGGAACCACTCTCTTGTCCAGTGGTTCCCAATCTGTGGTACGCGTACCACTAGTGGTACGCGAACACTTTCGGGGTCATGAACAATTTTTATTTTGCTATATTTTACTTCACAAAATGTTTACTGCCTAACATAGGGTAATCTGGCAACGATTTGTAGTTAGCAAATCTGTGTTGATTGCGTGTTCTACTTGTACAATAATGGAAATAAAGTGATATCTGATCGAATTTAGTTTCTCTGGAACCAGGTGGTACGTGGCGACTGTACGGGACCTCAAAGTGGTACTTGATCACAAAAAGGTTGGGAACCACTGCTCTTGTCTGTACTCCACATCAAAGACGCATCATTAAAAGTATTACAAACATCTGAGATCATGAACCTTTTACACGGATTCAGTATATGGTTTCTCTAACTTCCTTGGTTAAAATACGTATTTTTTCTCTTTTTTCTCTTTTTTTAGTTCATTACACCTGTCCATGTTTTATTAGTTGCCATTGTCTTTGTTTCTATAATGTTTGATATGCTGATATTTTTGTTATGTCAGGATTCGATAATATTTGTATCAGTAACGCTGGATATTACTTATATTCAACCCTCAGCTACGCTAACCAGTCAACATCTGTCAACTTTTATGACTCTTCATTATCCCTTATGGCTAAAGAATACTTTTTCTTGCTTGTTAAATATTTTTCTCGCCATGAACCTATATTTTGATCGAATGAACTGTTGTGTGTTCCTTGGAACCAGTACTGCAAAATTAGAAAAACTCGTACTTTAACTATGAAAGTTTAGTCAGGTTTAGGGGCAAGTTTTTTCGCTATGTTCTCCTTGTTGAAAATTGCGTTTTCACTCAATGAAAGCTATATTTCAAATAGTCTTGACAAACGGCAATTTGGAATGCGAATTAGAATTGTACGTATTATTTTGCAAACTCTTACGTCCTATCATCAATTAATATTGTAAAGACGATTTAATTATTCTATAGTCTTTGACAGGAATAATGATTGCTTGTTTCGATTATTTTTCTACTGGTATTTTTGAAAGAACCAAACCCTTGGGTTGTAATTCTTGTTGGAAGACTGTAACTTTTTTTACCTAGTGTGATCTTAGTTCATGGAGCTGACAATATTATGCGAGTATATTGATATATATTCAGTGTCCTCTGCCAATTTGGTTTCTTCGCTGTTATTATTCATTTTATCTACCCATCAACATTTATGGGCTTGATTTGGGTAGCTAATCACAAAATTTCTGCAGAAATTTTTATCGTGTAACTGAATATTGTAGAGGAAGGTTTTTCGCTGCGCTGTTGCTGGTATCACTAGGGCATTTCCGAGCTAGTATTCCTGACAGTGGTACCAGGCTGTGACCTGGCTGTCTAAGTCCTGCTAGTCACAACCTGGATGCTTCATTCCTGCTAGTTGCAACCTGGCTGTCTCAGTCCTGGTAGCTGCACCCTGGCTGTCTCAGTCCTGGTAGCTGCACCCTGGCTGTCTCAGTCCTGGTAGCTGCACCCTGGCTGTCTCAGTCCTGGTAGCTGCACCCTGGCTGTCTCAGTCCTGGTAGCTGCACCCTGGCTGTCTCAGTCCTGGTAGCTGCACCCTGGTTGTAATCTGGTTGTCTTCGCTGTCTCAGTCCCGGTAACTGCGTTGTCGTACACTGGCCTTCATCACTGCCTAGTTTATTTTTGAGCCCTCCAAATGTGCACTAGTTCGGTAAATTATTCAAGTCCCTAGTTTTTTTAGTTGATTAGTGATATATATTCATGATTCTATTTGAAGTTACTTGCTTAAATTCCAATTTTCGAGTTCAGCTGTATTCATTTGATCGTACTTCGGCTTTTCAAAGTATTTTGACCTACGTTTTTAATTTTTCTGACTCCTTTACCAGGGCTGGCCTGCAGTTCTACTTAATCACTTGAATGATTGAGACTCGTCTAATAAAATGAAGTAATTTCGAACTCACTGAGCTTGGTTGACAGAAAAAGGAGTGCAAGTATTCTTCTAAGTTTTCTTCTCCTTTTACCTGATATACTTGAAACATTTTCTTAGCATGATTTTAAAAATTTTCTGTTTAAAAGATCTTGCGTAAATATTTTATGATACAAACACTAATCAGCTGAAAAGTATTTTGGGATACAAATATGGTGAAAATTACTCGTGTTGACACGTTGGACACGTGTGTTTTATGGATTACCCTCAATATAACTGTTCGTTGATATAAAATTGAGAAATGATTACCATTACTATTCTCAACGCGCCAAAGAATGTTTATAAAGTCCCGTAAAGTTTGAAAGTTCATGAGTTACGATTGGTTGAGCCTAAGTGAAAAACGCTTAATGCATTAAGTTCGATTTATTAACTAGAAAACTAACATTAACTTCTTCATATTGAAACTTTGTCGGTCGGTGGAGAAATCTCCACTAACATAAAATGTTTCCAGAACGCACTATTACATTCGTGCTTTAGAGCCATCAGTCTTAAAGACATTCTAGTCGGAGAATAACGACGAGAAAGCTGTTCCTAACGTAGTTAATTTATCATCGTGTTGTGAAGTTCTTCTCGCCGTGGGAGTGCAAAAGTCGTTGTAGGAAGAGATAAATTTCTGGTTAACTAATTATTGCATTTATTATATTAGCGAAGTGTTCCTAAATAATCTTGAACAGAACTTTCGGTTCTGTTACAAGCATTGTCTGATCACAAATAACGAGTTTCAGTTCAACAATTTTGCTGTAGGGTTTCCAAAACTTAAAGCAAGAAAATGTTTAAGAAAGGGGATTTTTATTTGATCATATATGAATATCAAGCAGGAAAAAATAGAGAAAAACACAACTTCAAGACACGGAGAGA
>VCRD01000896.1:140857-152520 GCA_006783055.1 Trinorchestia longiramus
TTGAACAAAATATTATCGGTGGACCTTTCGCTATATTTTCTTGTATGTCTGCATTACAGATAAGCGTTGAACTGTGCAATATCTTAGAAGCGCTTGTTCACAATTTTCCGTCGTTCCTTTAAAATCAAGACCGATTGTAAAAACATGTGATCCAAGAGCTTCTGCTCCACACACATTTTAACTCGTAGAATTTTTAAAGGCGACAGAATTACTGACTTCAGCAAATTTCACAAATTTTCTGTAACGCTCTAATATTTTTACGAAGCGGAGTGAAAAGCCCTTGCGTTCTAACACGTCGTACGGTGGAAAATTGCACCTTGAAAATTGACTAAACTAACACCTTCGAACTGCGCTCTTCATAATAATTGATCACCGTGCGCGTCATAAAGTACAACACCGTAAAAGAGATTTATGTGGGAACTTTTTCTTTCTTTTTTAACTATTCAGAGGCGGTCTGAGTGTTGTAGAGCTGACAAGTATTGCTAAGGAAATTATGGACGCGAGTAATGCACTCTGACGAGTCTAGTTCTTTTTTCTTCTTTAACGTGACACGTTTATATCCAGAGGCAACCCTATAATTATGACTTCGTTCTTCTAACAGTCAGACCCGTAGCCAGGTCAGTGATGCTTTAGGCTCGGATATTGGGCTTTCTCGGCTGAATCGTAGTCAAGCATGATAGTCGATTGCAACCATTGTTTGAATGCTCCGAGACTCTAGTCCGCCCAATGGCGCTCTCATTATTCCAGATGGTAACTGTGTCTTCCAAGAGCACTACGCCTCAATGCACGGCTCATGTCATGGAAATTAAGACGTGAGCAAGAATGACGTACATCACATAGATTGTACTTCACTATAGCCAAATTTTAATACCATTAAAGTTCTGTGGGGTTTGTCGGGTAGCCTTGTTTGTAATTTTCCATCCCATGCCGTCGTTTTTGCAAGGCATCGTGATTTTTACATGTTATAACTCAACTTCGTTGTCTACTTCATTCCTAATCTTAACATTGATCTAATTTTGGCACAACAGTAAATTTTCTGTAGTAATATTAAATTTGACAATTCATAATTTTATCGCAAATTTTCATTTTGGCGAATCAGAAAATAGAAAAGAATTTTTTCTGGTTGAGCAATCCCATTAGAGCCGGAAGCAACTTCGAAATTGTGTGGTCCCACTTACTGAAACGATGCAATCTTCTAAACTGATTACACGATATCTCGTGTCGTGAGCTGCTCGATGTGCAGCTGGCCTCTCAATTGTGCGATGAGCTAAGACAGTAGAATAGAATACGGCAATGGAAACGAGCTGTTTGGTCTATTTTGGGTTACTATCCAAGTCTCGTATACATATAAAGCGAGTAGTGATGTAATCTCTTAGCGTATTCACGACCGGAACTGAGAAAGGCCTATCTTCAGTCCTGCATTACGTTTTTTGAATGTACAGTGACATTCTTGCTTGTAAATTGTCTGCTTCTTAGAACTGATGTTCTGTTGCTGCAAACGAAATGAGCGTCAGCTGGATTTAAAAAATAGCTCAGCCAGATTGCAGCGCTCCATTGCGTTGAGCTTATTCCAAAAAAATGGCATGGAAATGAACAAGACATTGTAGGATGCTGGGATAGCTGGCACGTAACTCAACGTCTCTGTACAGCAAAGTGCATGGTCGAGATATTATGAATATTTTTGTGATAAAAAATAAATTTTTATCGTATGCATTTTTTCACATCCAAATCGTATTTTAACAAAAAAACATGATATGATTGGATATTGAGTTTTACAATCCATTGTTTGGTTCATTTTCTGCTAGAAAATAATTTAAAGAGAAAAATGCGAGGCATTTAATGTAATAAAATGATTTAATTTTTAATACTCTTATATTGTTATTCCTCCAAAACTCGTTTTATATTTAAATCTGTGCTGTCTGGGCAATTTTTATGAAACATCAAAGTGCAATATGTCGTCTACCTTCTGTGTGAAATCACATGAAGAATATTTTCACAGAGTAGCAATGCCTATAATGTATCGAAAATCAGAGGGAATAACACGTACTGCCTATATTAAGCTAAATGCGTATACTATAAATACGTGAGCATAAAATATACGCATAGTGTAAATACATACACTATATTATATACGTATTTATACCATAGCCGAAAAAAAGTTAACGGTTGGATTTGTTCCTATGTAAGGGATGGCCCTAAAGTTCATATATCTTGTTTTCAGAGTAATCTTTTTTAACTTAAAATTCATATTTCATGTTTTCAGAGTAATCTTTTTTATTATTCTGGGGCTTAGCTAACAGGTGTGTGATGATGTTGAAGTTTTATCACGAGTTTCAAACTAATAAACTCAATAGAAGCTTCTCAAAGCTAGTTACACGGTAAAATGCTTCTGTCTGGGGATTGTATTTGAATCTCATGAGCGAAAGAACTGAGATATGGCATGAGTGAGATGTGTATGAGGCCCTGTATAAATGTTATGAAGTTTCTGCTCTAAAATTCTAAATTTTTTTCAGTGCGTTGAAATGGGAATAAAGTTTTACATTATAAATTAGAATAAGAATATAACCTACGTCAGTATTCGCATGAACTAAACAAGGAAAAACCAAATCACCTTAAGTAGTTCCTCATCAGCAGCAGTAGCGATATAAAATAAGACTTCTGGGATACATAAATGATGCTTAGAATTAACATGAGAAAATTGAATACGTCATTACAGCATGCCCGTTGAGTAGAAATACCTGATATGAACTAAATCGATAGGTTAGTACAAGCGTGTTTCAAAATAAACAAACACTTTCTAATTCGCATAAATGAAAACATTAACTTTTTCTGTTATTTTAGAGTAACTAATTTTGAATGGTTATCAGATCGCTATGTGTGAGAGGCTTGTTGAAATATTTCGAGTTCGATAACTAGTATCTGAATGTAAAACAAAGCAAACTAAACCAAATTCAACTCGGATAATATTTTGCTCGTACATTTTATACCAGTAATTATTTTGTACGATGTTCATAGTTCTCTCCCTTTTCTGAAACATGTTTCCTAGCTGATTTTTCTTGATATATTTTCCAAGTGTCCTCTCAAAGCCTGGAGTGTACAGCACGTCCTCATGCTGAAGCCCAAGCCTGCCTTTGAAGTCTTGTCCGACCATCCATTGTACACGAACTTCTCGGGTTCCCCTCAAAGTAAAGAGTGTGTAGTCTTTGTTCTTGAAGCGGCAGTGCAAGTCTATTTCTGTCGACAACTATGGTAATGAGCTTACTGAAGCAATGCTTAGAATTGTATCCGTTCATCGCTCATCATATTATACTAGCATAATTTCAATGTACTCTGGAATACATCAAAAGATGTTGTAATAGTACATCAGTTTTTCCATTTGTTTGCATCTTGTTAAAAATGTTTTCTTGGGACTCAATTGTCATAAATACTACATACTCGCTAATTTAACGTTCCCAGTACTTGCCAAAGGCAAGTGTAAAGTATTTTACTCATGTTGCTGAATTTACGAATAGTTGAGTGTAAATAAAGTTTAGGGAAAGTTAAGCTTCATTGGCTTGAAACTATAAGGTGGAATACCGCAGTCCTTGACCATTAATTGAAATCTGTACTAGTAATTCATTATATTTCCACGATCATCCGTCAAGGAGATTCACAGACATGTCTTATTTGCTGCTTTATTATTATTCTCGTACCCACTAACAGGTGCATAATATGAGCTCGATGTGCAGTGGTGAGGCGTGTTCATGCATTGATGCCCCTCAACTGCTGCTGCCCTCATGGTCACGGTGGTGAGCTGCTGATAATCCTTATGTGAGGGTACAGCTTGGGTGGTAATAATTCAATGTCGAGTTTTAATCTGACATTTTAGGCCGGCGGCATCAGCTTCGTTCCCTATAAAATTGACTTGTACATATTTCCCTACTCGCGCCTAATATTCTTATCGATACTTGGCAGTCACGCTAAGGATTCATTTTAAATTAAGAAACATACTTTAATAGATGTGAAATTGCAGGTTCGCATTTTTTTGAGATAAGTGTGAAAGTATTTAAAGTGAAACTGCTCGTCACAGAAAAAAATTATGATTCAGGAACGGGTTTTACCGATAGAAAGCATTTTGTATGATATCTGTTCTTGGTGCATGTTCATTTATTTTACAACGTACAAAAATTGCAACATTAGTCATTAAATTAGCACAAACTAGAATTTGTATACAGATCTTCCCCAGCAGCAAATGTTATAGTGTTTGTGTGAGCTTGGTAATTTAAGTTTTGAAGGAAAGACGGACTAGGGTCTTTATGTGTCAGAGACTACCAATTAACCAGTTTGATGACCTTGTCGCTCTGTTATGGTTCACATTCAGTGCAGAATGCGTTGCAGTCAGCATGCAAACACATCGCTCTATGAAGTTGGTTAATATTAGACGGACTTTTTATGTCAAGACGGATTTTTCATATTGATCTCCACGTGTTTTCGTTTTTACGTGAACTAAATATTCATACTCACCAGAAATCAATTAAATCGTCCAGCTAAAAGAAGCACCGACTAATTGTTTTTTCTTCATTTTTTTGCTGAGTCTTCTAAGAGTTTGTTGGTAACTGTAATAAATTTTTTAAGTTGTGATTTTAACATATTCAAAAAATCTTTACAACAATACGGTATATATCCTTGGTTTGTCCTAATAACAGGAATGTTAGCTGGTCGCATATGGACTGAACACTGGGAACTGCGTTATGGCCTGCACTCTCTGACTCAGTGTTTTGATTGCTAGTTGTGCATTATTTGTAAACTGTATTCAATTAGCAGATTGTGCTCAGAGCACCAGCACTGGCTGTGGATCTTAGGAAAATCTTGGTCACAGCATGCATGAGCTTCTCCAACTACATAAAGCATCTCATAACTTTTTCCATACGATTCCACTTCATAGATTAGGTTCTCCAATTTAATGATTGAAAAAAAAAACAGATTGGTGACGGAAAAAGTATCTGGATGCTTGATGTACACTAATTAAGTGCCTGTTCTTGAGGTATCCGGTGCATCAGTTTCCAAGTCTTGCGTACTTTGTGATGGTTATGGAGTAATTACTTGAAATTTATTGGTAAGGAATTAAGCTGCATTGAATTTCACACCAATAATACCTATGAAATATTTTGAGATCTATTATACGATTAAGGTTAGAATTGAATACATTTCTTTAAGTTTTTGGCGTTGAGCGTTTCGAACTTTGGCCCTTAAATGGTCCTCAATGATTCCTGTCTGCTTGGTAATATCTGTTTGTGATGCATATAACATTGAGTAACCCTCGATGATTGATATAGTATTCTACATCATCATCATCATCATCATCATCATCATCATCATCATCATCATCATCATCATCATCATCATCATCATCATCATCTAGGATCCTGATCGTTAACAGGTACATTCTTTTGTTCGCCCTCTTGATGTAAGACGAAATCCACGACACTCGTGTATACGCAGTGATCAGAAGTGTGTTTGATCTTCACTCGATTTCACTACAGTTCAAAAGCGCGTGTTGATTTGCAGGAATGTGCACCATGTCAATTTATTAATTCAGCTCTTTTATGTATATCCCCGCATATCAGTTTTATGCTTCTTGATTTTTTTTTGCTTTCGAATAAAAATTCTAACTCGCCTTTCTAGATGAAGAGTATTCCGTAAAACCCTCGTAAGTGAATGCTTTAGACTGGTTTCTAACAGGTTGAAAATCACTTGTCGGTGTTGTAATGGACTGCCGTAGTAAAGTTGTCTCCGCTAAGAAGTAAATGGCTTACTGTCAATAATTGATCAATAAGTACCGGCGTTGCAGCATCCATCCTAGTCTTGGAAAAAAAACATGAATCTGATAAGTTAATTTGGTGTTCTTCCGTTGCATAGAAATATTTTAGCCTTACTTAATGATCGTAGTGAGGAAGACATTTAAATATTAACCCGATTTATAATTTTTTTTCTGCTCAGAGAGCTTCAGGGATACAATCTGATACTAAATATATTTAAATAATTTAATTTTTAATATAAATATTATAATTGTTAGAATTAAGCGTGTTTCATTTCCTCACTTATATTAAATTTTTCTGTTCAGAACTCGGCTACACAATTGCATACTTGAGCCTTGAACTTTATTAACTTCTAAATCGGAAGGTCATACACAGCTACCTGAACCAGCGTTAAAATTATCATTCTAGTAATAATACAATATTCGTAAATGAAAAGAAAAACATATTTAGGTTAGCTTTTATGACTGACGGTTATATTCTTAGAAGTGTCTTTTTAACTATTCATATCGATCTCAACTTGAATAAATTATCTAACTTCTAGCGCCTCCACGATGCATGTTTTCTTCTACATGTGTTGTTGAAGCCTCACCATTCAAGTCTTCTGTGTTGCCTCTATCATTATTCTATTATTTTAAATACATGTAAGATGAAAATTCATAAATATTAGTCTCAATACAAACCAAAGTAATATAGGGTGCTTCAATAAGTGATGAATTCAGAGTGATACTTTGAATTGGAAGTAATAATGCGTTTCAGATATTTAACGCACAAGAATTATGTTGTAAAGTTCTCCAAAGTATTTTTACTCGCACAATGTCTACCGATTGACGATTCGATGATTTTATTTTTTGCGCCTATCTTTTGTTCAGTCACATGAGGTGTTGGTTTCTGTGAAAGCAGTTGCCAACGGTTCTATTGTGTAAAATACCCTATTGAAGAGCAGCTTCGATATGGCCTCAACCAATCTAATCGATTATGTTGCCACTTTGTATCTTGCTGTGCCTGTTGAAGTGACTGCTATAGAGACACTTGTCCTTGTGTTGCTTTATTCAAAGGGATTCGTCTTTTCTTTCTTGGATTTTCTGCCCTTGCTTTTGTTTGAATTTGAAGAATCTCCAGTTTTATCATTCAATGCATTTAGGTCCTTCTACAGTTGGGTGGATGTGAAGACGCTTGTGAAGATTGCTTGTGTTATGAGTCATACTTTCAACTGAAATGCACAATTAAAAAAAGAATTAAGAAAATGCACTTCCCATTAAGAAGTAAATCAGAAGACAATTCGAGAAAAGATTTAGTCAGCTGTTATGTTATAAGACTCCAAGGCATCAGCGCTGATGATAGTTATTCAACGACACCACTTCACTTTCATTAGTTTTAGTATACAATGTTGCATTATTCATCATAAGTATTGTCTCAATTACAAGTAGTCATTTATGCTCAATACTACACGTCATAAGGTGAACTAATAATACAATAGAAGCTAAGGTATCAGTACTGAAATGCATCAACGAAATCGTGTGAACGTCCGACAAAAATGAAATGCATTTGTTGGGACTGTAATTGATCGAAATTTGCATCTAATAGCAATTACTTTTAATTTGTAGAGTTTGAAATATTGAGGTTACAATTACTTCCAATGAAGTTTCAGTTGTATGCAGAATAGACTCAAGAAATATATGAATTGTATTGTCTGTTAAAATATCAGTCAATGGCGTCAACGACGGCAGAGGTGGAAATTTATTTCTCAGTTTATACTTTATACTCTTACATTTTTCCTCATTGGCTGAAGAATTTCAAGTCTTATGAATTGTGTTGGTAAAAAAAGACGCTGCATAAAATTTTGATGCCACTTGAACCTTTATTCCACCTTGTTGACAGCATGTAGTAACGCACTAACATTCTAGAATATTGCAATTTTAGGCAGCATTACACTGATCACTGTAACATTTCATCAATAGTGTCGAGATACTGCATGTATACGCGGTAATTCTGCCATTGTGGCGAATTATTATGTATTGGTCAAGCTGAATAGCACGGCGTAGTCGCCCTCGCGATCTATCATCTGATCTGTTGAAAGCACGCAGTCCGCATTATAGGTTGCCATTGATGTTTTCCATACATAAATCAGCCTCTCGTGGTAACTAAGTAATCGGACCATGCATTTTCCTTCCATTTTTCATTTGTTCAAGTTTCATGATCCTTACTCCTGGTGTTTGGACTGTGTTGTAAGTGGTTTTGGTTATTTTTTACCATTAACTTTGCGGAGCCCTCGTCGTACTGCGCGTATCCAGACAATATTGCTCAAGTAAGTATTCAGTTCTGCTGTCACCTTTTCTTCAATAGTTTTGTAACTTTCACCGACTTTTTTTAATATTTGGGGTTTTCTATTATTTAACTTTGACTCATTGGATGTCTGATAAATCACTCAGTTTCGTCTGATTATTATTATGACGGTAAAAAAATGTGCAGATAACGAATTATCAAGTCGAAATGCTTCGATATTGAATGAAGGGGTTTTGAAAGCCTCTTCAATAGTTTCCTTTTATTAATTCCGTGATGTCGCGGATTTGAAATGTTAATCCATTTGAACTGCGATTAACTGTACTTAATTTTTCTCTTTGTTTATATCATCCTTGGTATTACGGATATTTTTTAGACTTGGTTTTGAATTCGATATGACTGTTGATATTCATTTCAAATTAGAATAAAACATTGTTATATTCCTATATGTATACACAGTATTCATTTTTATTTACTGTATATTTTGGCCGTGATAAGTCTTACGAAGGAATTCGGCGCTTTAATAGTTGTTAAATTCCTTGGGAAATTGTTACCAACATTGATGATATGTAGACTATCATAGAAGGATGTGCCTTTCTTCAATCTTTAATATGCCACCTGTCGCAAAATAATGCGACTTATTTCAGTTTCGTTCTTCATGTATTCGGTCGTCCGTGTACAAAAACTACGAACATGCGACTAAGCTCACTAGATTGCTAGCCCGTTCTGTGCGACCGGGGCAGCATGACTGGCTTAAGAACAGAGACTTTTTGTTCGACTGGGAGTCCGTTGGTGTGGGTGACTCAGGAGGGCCTGCAGCTTATCTCATGTGGTCTTATTTCTGTGTGATCACTGTCTTGCCTCGATGATCACACGCTGTACTGTTGTGTGTGATCTTCTTACTGCTCCGGGTTGCTGGTGTCACACAATGCTGTGTGATCACCCCGCTTCTGTGTGCTAGCGTGTCACGCAATACTGTGTGATCACCCCGCTTCTGTGTGCTAGCGTGTCACGCAATACTGTGTGATCACCCCGCTTCTTTTGTATGCTGCTATATCATACAGCCCTGTGTGGTTTCTGCTTTTTCTTATGTTGGTGAGTCAGAGAGAACTCGGTGAACTCCATACTCTATTTGTGTGGGCTTTGAGGATATTTGTGTTTGATTAGTCTGTGTGCACGTTGCCTTTTCTTAATACTAACCGGCTTCCGTATGCTGGGTCGTATCATATTTGCTGTATAATAGTTATTTTATATGATATAGCTTAGCTAGCTATGCGATCGTGGTGGCGGTGGGACTTTCGAAAGGGACTACTCTTTGAACTCGATTGCTTGCCTTTCTCTCTTTGTCCAGCAGCCCCTTGAAGTCGTGAGACCACTGGAACTGTAACAAGCAGTCGCAAGAATATCTCTCGCTAAACTCGTCCCCTTCTTAGTGAGTTTCTTGGTGCCTTGATTGTGGATGATTTGATCGGCATGACCTGCCGATTATAACAGTACCACAACCGTTAACAGGGCCACCGAATATAACAGCGCGACGACGTTTTATTGCCTCACTGTCTTTCGGATATAACGGCACCAAAGTTTTTTATGGCCTCATAGTCCACTAAGTATAACAACCTTCTATTGTCTAAGCCTTTTGATGTAACAGCACCACAACGTTTTATGGCCTCACTGTCCGTCAGGCACGACAGTGCCACAACATTGTATGGCTTCAATCTCTTTTTGGGTATAATATTGGACCAACCTTTCGTTGCCGCATTGATTGCCTGGTTGGTAAAGCAATGACACAACTTTATATAGCCTCACTGCCTGTCATGTACTGGATACCACAAGCTTGTGTGGCCTCGCTGCCTACTGTATACTGGATACCACAAGCTTGTGTGGCCTCGCTGCCTACTGTACACTGGATACCATAAGCTTGTGTGGCCTCGCTGCCTACTGTATACTGGATACCACAAGCTTGTGTGGCCTCGCTGCCTACTGTATACTGGATACCATAAGCTTGTGTGGCCTCGCTGCCTACTGTATACTGGATACCATAAGCTTGTGTNCACAACCGTTAACAGGGCCACCGAATATAACAGCGCGACGACGTTTTATTGCCTCACTGTCTTTCGGATATAACGGCACCAAAGTCTTTTATGGCCTCATAGTCCACTAAGTATAACAACCTTCTATTGTCTAAGCCTTTTGATGTAACAGCACCACAACGTTTTATGGCCTCACTGTCCGTCAGGCACGACAGTGCCACAACATTGTATGGCTTCAATCTCTTTTTGGGTATAATATTGGATCAACCTTTCGTTGCCGCATTGATTGCCTGGTTGGTAAAGCAATGACACAACTTTATATAGCCTCACTGCCTGTCATGTACTGGATACCACAAGCTTGTGTGTCCTCGGTGCCTACTGTATACTGGATACCACAAGCTTGTGTGGCCTCGCTGCCTACTGTATACTGGATACCACAAGCTTGTGTGGCCTCGCTGCCTACTGTATACTGGATACCACAAGCTTGTGTGGCCTCGCTGCCTACTGTATACTGGATACCATGAGCTTGTGTGGCCTCGCTGCCTACTGTATACTGGATACCATAAGCTTGTGTGGCCTCGCTGCCTACTGTATACTGGATACCATAAGCTTGTGTGGCCTCGCTGCTTACTGTATACTGGAGTACCGCAACTTTTTAAAGCTTGACTGACGTTCCAGCAGATATTACAACTATTAATATACAGACGTTCTGTTACTTACATTTTTGAAAGCATTCAGTGTTTTGTTTATTTAGGCTAAAGATAACCTCGACTGCTGCTTTTCAGAGTTAAACTTCCACAGTTCAGTGAAGAATAATTTTGTTTGGTTCATGTCTAGTGTGTCTCAGCCATCGTGGAAGGATTCCGTCGAATTTAACGACCAGTCTGCCTTTAACTGTCACGGAACACAACATATTATCTCGGGCAATGTAACTCTAGGGAGAAAATAATTTATTGACTGAAGTACATAAATATTCTAGAAAAAGATCTGTGGAGTTATCTTTTCAAGAACAGGTAGTTGGATTGAGAAATAAATCGGACACCATGCAAAATGATCCTGGTAATGGACGTGATGCTACATGCTCTAAAGCTTAGGTTACGAATGGAAATTATGCAAATGTGCTCAAACTTGCTTAACTCGGGGCGTGGAGCGCGTCAAGCCTGCACTCGATGCAGCCATTAGATGCTGGCTGCAAGAAACCTTTGTGAGAAAGAGATAGAAAGCTTTGAAAATAATGGAGTTTGAGGACATCAGCGATTAAGGGAAACAAATTTAGTTCTCTTGTGCAGCAATTCCAACTTTAAGAATTCGATGCTCCCTGTCTTAAAGTAAACCAACGAAGCTGACACTCTAGGGAGTAGATTAAGCCTCTTGAAAACGAATCATGCTTAGCTTTTAATTTAGAGTGAATCAGCCATTCATGTCCGGGCATTGAGTGGCTGTGGCATCTGCCGGCTTTGTACTCGTATGTAGATACAGGTGGTGGACAAAATAATGGAAACACCTAATATTTTACCATCATAATCTTAGAACATAATTTAAACAATCAAAACTT
>VCRD01000896.1:153307-191980 GCA_006783055.1 Trinorchestia longiramus
CAAGCCTGCACTCGATGCAGCCATTAGATGCTGGCTGCAAGAAACCTTTGTGAGAAAGAGATAGAAAGCTTTGAAAATAATGGAGCTTGAGGACATCAGCGATTAAGGGAAACAAATTTTGTTCTCTTGTGTAGCAATTCCAACTTTAAGAATTCGCTGCTCCCTGTCTTAAAGTAAACCAACGAAGCTGACACTCTAGGGAGTAGATTAAGCCTCTTGAAAACGAATCATGCTTAGCTTTTAATTTAGAGTGAATCAGCCATTCATGTCCGGACATTGAGTGGCTGTGGCATCTGCCGGCTTTGTACTCGTATGTAGATACTTTGTTCAAGCTTCTAAACAGTTCTCATGAGCCGTAAGGTGCTGTGCTGAATAATGAGAAGTAATAAGACTGTTAACATGAATTTTAAAAGTAGAGGCAATCCACCGCACTCCGAGGAGTTAATCTACAGATCAGTTGTTTTCTATGTGAAGCACCAAAGCCTGCGAGACAGTTTGCTTCAGATGTTATTGAAGCCAACCAGTTGTCACTTGATTACTGCTGTCACGTGTGTTGTGACAGCTGGGCAAGTTATTTAGAGCACTTGCGCTTTGTGGCTGTCACTTGTCGACTGATCCTTACAAGTCTAAGGAAATGGAGCTTTGGTTACCTTAAGGCTGTTTTTAATTACTGCTCGCGTGTTTCTAAGTTCTATATATTTCTACGAATCACGTGTAGTTGAACGGCAACGAACTTATTGACAACCTCATTCTAACTGTGCATTCTGTACTACTTACAGATTTTCGTATGAACTGAATTGTAGTGAAACGCGTGTCGTCGTTTGAAAGCCAGAATTGCATGCGTGCACTTTCGCAGTAATCAAACCAGAGACTAGTAGCTTTGCCTGTAAAGTTGCAGAACGTACGAGTTTAACGTATATTTGCTTGTAAAATTATTCGTTCATAACTTTAAAGATAATTTAATCAACTTTTCAGTGAATGATAAACTCTACCTAAGCTAGAATTCCTTTGACTATTTCTATTGGAAATAATAAATAAAAATATTTTTCATTAATACAAATACGATGCAATAATAGAAATACGATGCATTAATAGAAATACGATGCATTAATACAAATAAAATATATTATTACAATTACTTAAAGTGTATATATTTGTCAACGAACAGTTCAAATGAAATTTAGAGTTATACTAGATGGTGTAGGAATTTTTTTTTCTCCAGCGGTCAGAACAAGTTGCTGATGGATGCCTTGATTTTATCTGATTTCAGATGCAAATGGTCCATGTAACTTTTCGGACTCTTACAAAAACCATAAGCTCATTTTAATGAAAAGATCTTTCAGTGATATGTAGTTCGATTTCGCTACATCGGTTTACGCTTTCGGCTGCATCACCAACACTGGCGTTTTAATACGCCTTTAGGCTTTCATGTGAATTTAGCTCTAAATCTCTGTCTACTGAGCTTCAGTGAATTTTTTGTTTGAAATCACTAGTAACCTATTTTTTTGTACATCAAACATTTTTTTTTTATGTGTTGCGATCCTCACTCTATTTGGATAAGTGATGTGGAAATTTAAACAGAAATTTCTAAGATAATTCCTTGCTATGACAATATTCTCTCATGCGTGGACAACCGTGACTTAGATGTGTATTATTATGAACGTGAGTACAGTATCCTCGAGCTAAATTCCTTTTCCGCAAGTTATGCGGGTGTTTGGTACCTTTCGAAATACATCAACTTCTCCATAGGGAAGTTAACACGTTGACTCCGAAGTGGTACGTATGTTTACCACTTAGGTTAGGTTCTGTAATTTTTTCAGAGCCTTCTAGTGACTATGCGTACAAAGTGAAGATTTACACCAGTCGGGTAATCGGAGGCAACGTGTTAATGAAGTGGTTGTCATTCAAGGTATATTGGGGTCTCTGTCATCCCCGAAGGATATGTAGGACTCCTAAGATTTTTTTGAAGAGGGCATGTTCAAAGTGTTTGTTATTGTCAGTTCTTCTGAGAAGTAATCGTAGCTACTCGTCGCTTAGTCATCAGGACATGCTGCAGGAGTCTGTTGTGGGTTCAGTTAGGTCTTATTCTTCCGCTTTGCCACTTCTCTCGTGGCGGATACTGCCCTAACGCATAAGATTTTTTAACGAACTGTTTTGACTTCTTGTTCACTTCACCGCATTATTTCTTCGGGGTGCAAGCACTTTTTATCCCTAGCAGTGAAGCCATTTCCAAAGTAGATACTGAAATTTTGTTTCCGTTTCAAAGAATTTCGATGTGATGATTGTCTATCATGAGAGGAAATGGTGGTTATATTCTGCATGTAATGGTATTGATGAGCATAAGCTCGTAGTCTTGCCAACGTGAACGACAGCGTTTGAGGTTTACTTCCAACGTTGATAACGTGTGGGTTTATAGGTCATCAAGTACGAAATTGATCGCCGTTCAAAGAAATATGAGTGGTGAGGGATTCTAGGAACCCATGAACGACGTAGAGAATCGCGGTGTAAGATATATAAAAGAAGTATTTTAACTGCAGATGCGATTTGAAAAAATTTGCACAAATACTCCATTGTATCCATATAGGGGAGAAATAACACATTTATTTATTTATATATATATATATATATATATATATATATATATATATATATATATATATATATATATATATATATATATATATATATATATATATACATGTGTGTGTATACATACATATAAAAGTGTAACGGCATGTTTGATGAAGTGGGAGCATATTTATAGTATTCGCCAAGCTGCAAAAATTTTCAATGATTACGTGAACATCAAATTGAAAAGTTTCGAAAACAGATTTTTCAATTATACTTTAGTAATTTCTGGAAAAAATTAAAATAAGCTTTAACTTACCAAATTCGTAGTTATTAATAAGTTCACGGTTATAAATAAGTGGAAACATTTTAATATTAGTGATGCTTCTCTAGCAACCGTTCTCGTCCTTCTTATGTTGTGACTTAAGGAAGACACTCGTAGGGATAAGCTGAAAGTTATAGAAATAGCCCGTTGTAATAGGTCGAGCCAATCGTCCTGCTCTGCATCATATACTGGGGGAAATTTGAAGGTTACTGACTAGAAGTCGACTAGACTAACCACTCGACTTCAGTGGAGTAAAATGGAAGTCTACAGAAGACTTGGAGGCGACAGCTGAAAACTTAATAAAAACAATACGTCCCTAAGATTAACTCACCGGATCTAAGCTTATAATGCAACGCTATCAATGTATTTTGAAAAAAATCTAATTGTTTTTTTAAAATAATGCTTACTATCCGATTGGCCTCGTTCAACTGAATTATGTGATACATTGAAAGCGCCACAGTAGACGGATTGCCTCTCGAGTGGCAGCTACGCACACCAATGTGATCTGTCAACTCTGCTTACCTGCAATTTACTGAGGAAAGCACAGAAACTAACACATATGTTCGTATTTTACGGCGCGTTTTTCTGTGGGTTTCATGAACATTAAAAACAAGATGTCACACTTTATTCTTCAAAATGCTGTGAATTGCATTAACTGAATTTTATTCGTTGTGGCAGATGTAGCGGAATACTTTTTACTCAAGGTGTAATGCATCTGAGGTTGTTGTCCGGTGATTACACCGACCGCTGCGGCGACTCACTCGACTGAGCGTCCATGGTTGCGTTGATTTCCCTCGCCTAACTGATACAACTAGTTATTTTTGCACACTCCTGGTCATGTTTGCCCTGTAGAATTACAGTGCATCACTCCGCTATGTTCCTACGGGAAGTAAAGTATCGTATCTTGTGAAAAGATGTTGTCTTGAGACGGAGTGCGTGACGCAAAACTGCGTGTAGGTGCAATCTTTTCGCGTCCTCAATCTTCATCGTTGAGGACGACGGCCAGCTGTATACTGCGCTCGGCAAGTGATAGCGGGTTGTGTGGTACGCGTATTTTATCACCGCTTTCTGAGTAAACACCCTGTGCTGCTTGCAGGAACTTGCGCTCGCTGCTCTTCTGTTCCGTTTGTTATACTTATTTCCATATTTTATGCTTCCGTTTCTCAGCAGCGATTTACTGCTGAAGACCATGCCTACTCTGCACATGTGGACCATAGCTTATTATTTATTAAGTTGATAAGTCTAATTTACGACGGTTCACGATAATTAACCTCTTCAAATTTGTAGTACGTCTCATGCATTTGAATGGTTACATAGAACTATTTTGTTCAATAAATTTATAGAATTTTTTATATATTAAATCTAGGAGTAAAACGGTCATATCTGAACAGATATATTTTGAAGGAAGTAAGTAAATTCTTACCTGTGGACCACTCCCTTGCATAACAAATAACAGGATATACATGTTTTGTACTGTAAATACATTCAGCTGAAAAGTTTGTTGCTTCCGGTGTTCCTTAACATAAGAATGCACAAAATGAATAGCTTAATGAGTGTTTCACTGATTATTCTATGCATGAGCAATTGTCCGGAACAAAACCTCAAAAATTCTGACCAAACTTTAAAAACTGTCCAATTTGCAAACGAATGAAAAATGAGCATTCCCTGTACATGCTGAAGCTCTGCTTTCGTTCAGTGATCTTCTTACGAACATAGTACTTACGCATTATTACATCCTACATAAGGTGCCATAAGCTTTCTTAAATAACCGTTCAATACTGTTTTTTTCCAAGCTGATGGTCTTTCGTATCATCAGTTACCAGGGAGTATTTTTTTCATTCGTCTGTTTTAACAGACTCCTTGTAAGTCTGTATTCTCAAGTGCAAAGTATTCGCAGCAACAAAACGATGTTCGACAGAAGTTGTTGAAGTTAAGAACCGTGAAATTACATCCTTTGGAAGCGTTGTTTAAAACGTGTTCTGCTCCGAATTTTGTTTCTCAGCCAGACCAAGATATTGCGGCTGCCTGCCACTTTTCGTGTCGATGTTGCTATTCTAAGCTTTTTAAGAAAAGAGTGCGTACTTGTTAGTGACGCTCTTCAGCTTGAGTATTGTTCAATTTAATATTTACGCTAATGAAGAATTAAAGCCACACTGTGTGGTTGTAGGGTTTTTTTGCAGAACTTTTTGAATTAGCTTGTCTGTGTACGTATGCAATGGGTGTACTTTTAACTTTACTTTAGTATTAACAATAGGCGATCATTTCGTTCACCCTGCCTTTCACAAAATAAAGCACAGGAGTTGCGGCGATGCGTCATCGTAATAATCCAAGGAATGAGAGTTGTCTCGAGTGTGCAAAGCGACTTCCTGTTCCGTTCAAAAATACAGTGATCATTTGAATGGACGTCAATCTGCCTCCAACTCTCATTCTTTTAAGTTCTGTTAAATTATCGGAAAGTGCTCATGGATTAAATTTTCCTCAAATGATAGTTAACTGGCGTTCATCATCTGACTGATGATGTTCATCCTCTGACATTTTTGTCTGTATTTTTTCGACGTTGTATGTATGTGAAGAGTTTGATATTAAAGAATAATTAAATCTGAGAAATAAATATTGGAAAATTATACGTATAATGCAAGGTGATAGATTTTTTATAGTTCAAATAGTCTTAATTTTTTTATTATATTAAAGGTCGTTAAACAAGAGCTTCAGCTCTGAAGGGGAAAAACCTTAATTGGAATTAGTAAGATATTTTTATATCCCGTTATATTACTATGAAGCGCTGCTCTCCAGTGCAAAATAAACTGGAGAGCCAAATAAGCTTATAGCTTGCTAAATAACGTGTTTTCTGCATGACAAAATGCTCTATTTGAAAAAAAGTTGCACAAATCCTCTTGATATTAGAGAAATAAAAGCACAGTTAAATTGGAAAATACTGAATGCTTAGTAGCCATATTAAAAAATTGTGAATGATATCCTACCTATTAAATTGTTTAATGAGCATTGTAAAATTTCCGTGGTTGAATTTATTCTTTACCATTAGTGAAAGTAGACTTTTCAAGCAAGTTGGCTCTGTTTGAGACCTCAGAAAAATTGAAATGCACCGCGTGTTGGACCTGGATGAAAGAGTATGATATTTCGGTGAGAGTTCTGTAGACAGATACTGTGTGGGAAAGCAAACCTGTTGTAAATGCAACTGATGAAAGCTAATTAATAGGAATACTTTAAGATGAAGTACTTGGCTAATTCAACGTAGGATGGTGGATGATCCATGGATGCACGATTAATGGATGGCTAATGCTAAGTCATAATTATCAATAGATGATTTTTCGGCGAGTCAAAGAATAGTAGTTAACATGTGATGCAGATGTTAAGAGATGCAGCAGAAAAATTCAATCATTCTCTAGAGGAAGCTAAATTTGTACGTCAAAATGCTGGTGTACAGCGGGAGTTATGCGAGAACTAGCTTGAATGGATTGGGCAGTTGTTGGATATGATGAGACGGAAAGGCGCCAGTTCTAGCATTGGTCGTCATTAAGCGGCTGCTCGTACTGATTGTTAAACGTGGGACCACTTAATAAAATCGAGTGAACCTGAAAAATATTTTTAATTTTAAAAAGTTGAAATAATCTCTATTACATGTGAATACGCCACAATGCAAACAAGGCATTTTGAGAGTGAAACAGAATCCTCACAAAAAACTTTTAACTGATATGCTGCCGATTAAATTAGTTAAATTTCAATAAAATGTGTAAATTGCTAAAATTTTGAAAAAATTCGGAAAAGTTAGCTACGTCTTTTGCGAATAATATATATTTTATCTAAAACCAGCTTCTGAATTTCCTGCATATTTACGAGATTATCAAACACTCTTCTTTAAATGCTACATTATCGCCAGCTTCATGGGTACAGTATGATCGTGAATGACATTTATGTCGGATCCATTTAATTGTACATATTTTAAAGAATGATTTAGTACCCAGCTGCTAAATAAATAAGCGAAATGATAACGCAAATATATACGACTCCATAGTGCTTCTATTTGAGACAGTAACAAATAGTCCGTATAGAATAATTTTCCTTTGCTCTGCATATTTTTCTGTGACTCGGATAGTGGGACTTTGTATCAATGTTTTCAATTACATTATGCAATTTTTAATTTTCAATTATTAATGGCAAGAATAGGATAATATAAATTATGACACTAAACAATGTCTGAAGTCGAATATGTATGCTCCAAAGTTAAAAAATGTCAGTTATCGATTAAACGTAAAATAAAGGCTGTGTCTATTTTCCAATAGAAATGTGATCGTACTTTGTCGCAGCATAATTTGGAGAAATAATTCAAGTCTTTAATTTCGAAGAATTTTTTCAGCTCGAGAAACCTAGAGCTCAAAATCATATTTTTTAATTACTTACGGGTGCAACCAAAGCATTAATTTTTTAGATTCTATTCGCTCGTAAATTTACTTTCTACGCGCCGTAACACTCAAGCTTGATCTTTTGGTTCGTGTGTGCATATTCATACATGCTTATGATGAAAACACTAATTGTTAAAATTAATTAAATTCTATAATGATGGCGTTTACTTTTAAGGTATTATGTTTATTTTCAGAATATTTGTTCTCGGTATTAAATGGTGTGAAAAATTACAAAATTTAAAATTTGATCGAAAAATCTGTTCAAAACTATTCAGTCCTTCACTGACATTCAATCGCTGAGTAGTACGAGCTTTTTTTGAACTTAGGCTCATGAAAGCGTTTTCCATTTGGAAAAAACAACGCTTTGCTTATTTGACCTTTTTAAACACTCTTTTTTTGCTTTCGTGCCAAGAGTTTTGAAGGAGAAATGCTCGAATTTCTTCAAATTACACGGTACTCACTCGTAATGAAGGAGACATTCTGCCTGACAAATAACATGCGTAATATGACAGGTGCTATCTTGAGTTACTGCGCACTGCTGCTGTCAAGTACACACCAAGGCGAGAAGTAAAGGCGGCAAAATGCTCATCTTTTTGATTTACGTACATATACTAGTGTGGTGTGTTTGTGCTGCACTCGGAGTTTTCCGGGTTTACTTAACAAACTTTGGTTTATAAGTTATTTTGTTCTGTTGTGACTATATTATTGCTAATTGCGTTTCGTTCTTTGTATGACTTCAGTTGGAGTTATTAGGACGCAATCTGTGGTCAACTGAAAATATCTCGAGTTTTTAACCATCATACAAAACGACAAGCACTCTACAAAGCATAATATTTAATCATTGATAAGATGTCAAAACTACCGATTATTTTTAAAATAGTTTCGATCCTGCGCAGAATAGATTCGTAAAGTTTCTTTGGCAAAGTCTCTTTTTCACTGAAGCATCAGTTGATTGCTTCACCGATAATGAAAGATGGAGCGAGTTTTCGATTTCTGCTCAAACAAATCCAATGATAGTTCAATTATGCTACGACCTGGTGATCGTGCTGGCCAGGAAAGATTCTTGAACATGTTCCTATGCGCCTCGAACGAAGTGAAGAAGTCGAAGGGATCGGCCTATAAGGAGGCTTATTATTTTAGCTGTGTGTTTAGAGGCATAATTTACTTGGAGTTTGTAACTTTTTGCCAGTTGTAAGCTCATCATAGTAAGCACTTCACCATTGAGGCCGTGGTCATGTGTATCCACGCTGACAATGCCTTTGATGGTAATAATCGGTCTGGTTAAATAGATCACAGTTCCGATGAGGGAAGAGATACTCGTTATTTATTTCAAACTTTCGGCAATTTTCTCGATAATGTTTCGAATTAGTTTTTGATAATTGTGTACATATTGTCGGTATTTTATTACAGTCGAGTACCTACGAATTGTCCTTTTGTAATTGAAATAGGACACGCATTTCGTTGTCTGAACATTGGACCTATTCAAGGACTAAATGCTCATCCAATTAGGGAGTTGAAGAGTTACATATTTGTATACCTTCAGTTGTCTGTTTAAAAAAGACCAAGATAAAAATCATTGTATTATCTCACATGCGTTTGTATTTTATCAAACGACTATTAATACAAATATAGCGATATATTTTGAGAGCGCGTGTTAATACGTGGTCTTTGATTCAGTGATCGTTTTTTTCCATTGAATTTGTAATCGTGAACACACTTATAGAATGCAAGTATTATTTTGCATATTTTCTTAGTGATTGAATCGCTTATAAAATGTTGTTCGGGATGATAAAAATCTTCATGTTCGGCGTGTTCATAAAACTTTTTATGAACAACCCCGGAAATTGAGCGCTGGGATAGCATGATATTTACCAGTTATACTCTAAAGCATCCGAAGGAATAATTTATGATGGAATCATGCGTCACTCAGTGTTCAGCCTGCTCTTTTATTCAACAGGTTCATGTTGAACTGCACGCCCTTGCGTGTAGAGGTATTAGTCCAGGCACGATGAGAATCTTCTTACAGTGACTAGAATTTAATAGTCAGGGGAGAGCAGTGCATATCTCCAAACGTTGTACAGTAGCAGGACCGGAGTGTGCCTCTGAAGTGGAACGAGGGTCGGCATTGTGGGCGATTTGAAGCAAGTAGAAATATTTAACAGAAATATGCCTTTAAATTTGCATGCAATCTTTCGAATTTTCGGTGTGTGATTTCTGAACAAAAACGTAGCATTTATGACTCAGAAGAGGTAGAATTTGCGTAAAAATTGTTTTACAATAATTGGTTCCGCATTATTATGAACAATAATTTTTCGAGGATATTCTTTCTACACGTTCGGCTGCAATGACTCCAAGTTTACTTAGATATTAACAATGCTTTTATACAAGGTTAACCGGTGAATTCTCGTTAGGCAATGAGAATTCTGAGACTTTCTATGCTTATGGAATCAGATCGTAGATACCTTCATTTGCGCCTGTAATTTGCTTGAACAATGAGAAAAGTTGTACGAGATCCTCATTATGGTTTTACTAGTAGACCTACTTGTGAAAATTTTCGTGTTTTTTTACTGAATTTTTTCGTTTGATTTGGCAGTGGACGCGGGCTTTGCGAAGGAGTTTCCATATTGATGGATGCGCCTTTAGTATCCACAATACAATGGTTACAGTTCATGCATATAACCGATCGAATTTTCTCCTATCTAAATCTTTAAGAGCGTGACAGAGAGACGGACCAAGCAAGCAAGTAACAAACTGTATTATTATACTAGTAGACCCACACGTGAAAATTCACGTGTTTTCTACTGAATTATTTCATTTTATTTGCCAGTGAACGCGGGCTTTGTGAAGGAGTTTCCACAATGAAGACTGTGTCCTTGGTATCCACAATACAATGCTCACAATACATGTATACCCTACCGAATTTCCTCCTATCTAAATCCTTAAGAGCGTGACAAAGAGATTGACCAAGCAAGCAAGCAAGCAAGCAACAAACTATCATTAAACCGGGGGCCTGTACTTCTAATATTTGGCCTCTACTCCGCGCGAAGTTTCAACAGATACGAAGAAATTCAGCTGAAAAAATATGCGAAATAGCTTATGTACGACAGGATCAAAAGCTCTGATACAGTATTTTGACTTTTGAATATATATTCCAGAAACAATATTTGCCATCATAATTTAGGGATGAAATTTCATGGCATCTCATCTTGTTATTCGTAGACGAATTTTCTCCTATTTGAATCCTTAAGAATGTGGCAGAGAGACGGACCAAGCAAGCAACAAACTGTGTATTATTATGTAGTGTAATTGTCAGTTTTAAATTGGTTGGACTTTTTAAATTCCCAGAAAGAGTAAATCGGGAAGTCAATACCTTCATCAAGCTTCTGGAAAAAAATATAATTTACAACAATGGTACTAAAGAAAGCTTCTGACTTCAGAACGAAAGCTAGTATTCATGTTCGGAAACGCTCCACCCCTTGCTTCAAGAGGATTGATAAATTGATGAAAATAAGATTTACAATATGTTCATCTGTGAGCTGGGCTCCATATCCTCCAGATCTAAGTCTAGTTTAATATTTACAGCGTCTTATCAACAGGAACTGAGCGTTGACTGTCAAATTACAGATCTGGGTTATCAAATATCCTCTACACATATTTCATCAGTTTCAATTATTTCGTTGAGAAATGTATTCAGATGAATGATCAAGAAACAGATTATACCTAGACTACCCTTACCTGCTAACTGTTTTTAATATCTCAGTGAGGAATTTTCTTCCTTCTACTGTACTTGCTAACAGATTTTAAGCTGTATTCAAGAGCTCGCTTTGGATTCTAGATTTTTCACCAAAAATACGGTTATAAAAATTCTTTCTTTCCAAACAGATACAAGTGTAACTTTATTGCAACAATCACAGTTCGAACCTTAACATTCCGGATTTAATGGTATAGGTTAGGATTGAAGGAACTCAAAGTGCGCCGCTCTCGGTACTTGGCAAACGTCAGTGTAATAGTGAGTTTGGTATAGATCTGGAGTGATTTTACGAAGTGCTTCAGTGATCGAATTTTTCAATTTCTCCGAGATTTCAGGTAGTGGTGATACGTAAACTGTGTTCTGGTAGGATCTTGTGAACTGTTGCTGGTCTCGACGAGTTCTTAGTAAACGACTTAGTGCGGCTGCGGAAGTATGTTCCTCTAACTCGATTAACAAGTTTCTTCGAGACTGATGGTCGGCCAGGACGTTCATTTTTCTGATCACAGATACACCCTTCCTCACTAAAATCGTTGTACCATTTCCAAACTAGATAGTTCTCGTGAACATTTCACGGTTTAAAAGTGGTAAAATTGAGGATTTTTTGATCCATAATTGCGTTATAAATTTGGTTAGATTTGACAAATTTGAAATTATTATAAAGATGATTATATTAAGGATTTACGATGAATTATTGAGTCTTAAATGAATATTTTTCATGAATACATACAGAACTTCCATTCTTTATTTTATCTACCGATAACATTGCCTAGATAGTACCCGTGGTAATTCCACAGTTTAAAAGAGAAAAAATTAAGGTTCTATGCAATGAAATAGATTTGTCAGTTTTACCCGTAGTACTATCAAAAACTGACTATTTTTAATCAATGTATCCAGATCTTCCATTCTGTATCTTAACCACCGTTAACATGGTCGTGTAGAAGAAGACTAGTAGCGGGAAAAATGGCGCATTTTATAGTAATCCGGCGCTTTTGGTATCCACAATACAATGCTTATATATAATACATGCATACCCGTTCTGATATCAATTCAATAATTTTTTTTCAGTAATAAATAGGAAGTAATGGGACGGACACACACAGATAGAGAGCGAGAGAGAGAGAAAGAGAGAGAGAGATGGAGATACACTGTCTATTATTCATCTAGATGGACTTGAGTGTAGCTGGAATCGGATGGTTCTTGAGTCTGAAACTAGGTTACATGTTGACAACGCTGTTAATTGATGCAAATTTCAGAACAAACCAGTGGCGGAGCTGAGAGGTGCCGCCATCATAAATTATATTTCATTTCCATGGTTTTCAGTTCAAAGATGTGGAATTCCCAGAAATAATGTAATAACTGTTGTTAGAAAATCTGTTCGCAACATGTTTATAAACATTCAAATGAGTTTAGGTACCATAATATTGTGATCTCAGCCTGTTTTTGAGGATGCTTTGAACATTATTTTCAGTTTTCATACAAAAAATTGAAACTAAAGATTTTAGCCAGCATTTTTCGCAATTTGTTTTTTTAGGAGTTAAAGTTCGATAATTTCAATTAAAACGTCTTTAACCTACAATGAGCTTCTAAATCTTACGGAAAGTTGGTGACAATTATTTGAAGGATCAGAAAATGCTCTTTTAAGTCCTCTTAGAGTTAACAGCACTAGTCCCATATACACACAGTATATACATGTACAACTCGCATGTCTGCTACGCCATACAATAATTACTTATAATTCATTTACTACACTGCTACATATTTTTATATCGAATTTCAACCACTGTTGTAGAATAGAGGGGATATTTAGTGGTTCAAGTCTCACTAATTCAATAGCCGTCAGAGAGGAAGTGGGTGACTCAGTGTCACTGAACGTTATT
The DNA here is from genome assembly GCA_006783055.1 of Trinorchestia longiramus. Taxonomy (NCBI): domain Eukaryota; kingdom Metazoa; phylum Arthropoda; class Malacostraca; order Amphipoda; family Talitridae; genus Trinorchestia; species Trinorchestia longiramus. The sequence continues at coordinate 166,250 of VCRD01000896.1, forward strand.
CAGTATTCAAGAATTTCCTTTAGTATTGTAGTTCACGAGGCTGAGCATTCGAGTTTTGCTGCATTCTCTCAACCCTTTCAAGTCTGGTGGTACACATTTCATACTTCCGAAGAGGCCATGTTTAATGCTCGGTGACGCAGAAAGCATACCACTTTTCAAGTTTAGTTCCTGTGCTGCTTAGCTGCTCAAAATTTGTACCACCATCATAAATGTAAGGGAATATCTCTATGACTCTATAAATTTTTAAACATGTTACACATTTCTTTCCATCAAAAGTATGAGCCTGCAAGACTTAACGTACGTCTATTACCCCACACAGCTGCTGGGCAACGTGGTGGTAGGAGCATGCGTGAACGTGGCAGGCATCTGGCTGCATCGCCTTATGGAGGGCGCGCAGAGGAGAGCCTTCCTCGACACTCGGGCGTGCATCGCCGCCCGCCTCGCCATGGAAGACGAGAACGAGAAGCTGGTGAGTACCTGAAAGTGTCCTATCTGTAATTAAAAATTACCTTCTAACACACTCACACACAGGGCCTGCATTACAACAACTGCTCCCAGCTTGGTTTCGCTCACACAGTATACTGAGATTTTGTCATTCTGTGAATAGTGTGCTATCATTGACTGCGAAGTGGCTATTTGAAATATTGGTCACTATAATATATTCTTTCTTACTTGTACATTGAGCGTGGGTTGTTTTCATTCCTTGTATGGACTCCACAAAATTTAAAGCGATAATCTTACGACAAAAGGTACATGAATTTTACTACTTAGGTCATCGAAAGTAAGGATTCAGTGTGTGGAACTATGGATTATTGGACTCAAGCTTCCTTCAAATATACCAGATTAATTTTTGGCATTATCCAAACCCTGGATTCTGGTGCTAGGTCGTTTTTTACGTCTCCATTATTAGTTTATTATTGTTTATTACAGGTAGCTCATTTCAAGAAGCCGATACGCTCCTTGGAGTATACGAAAATTAATTTTCGAAGGAATGTAATGCTCAAGGAGCGCTTGGGCGGCCAAGTGCTGTTGCGCATAACAGAGCGAGCAGTTTCTTTCACTCCACGTGTCAGAATAAGCATAAACACAGTAATCATCTAAGCATGTGGATCAAAACTACTCAAAACGTTGTAAAAAATGTAACAGCTAACTTAATACAGTTAGCTAGCTGAATTCACCTCGGCAGTTTATTCTGTTAGTTCACCCATTATTTTTAGGAACAGTAGGGCCAAATATCGCGTTGAAGAAAAGATTTAAAACCATTTATGGAAGTGTACAGAAAAATGGTCTTAAAATTTGAGTAACCAGCGAATAATATTCATATATGATCATTTATTGCTGCATTAAGAGAACATTTTGTCCTTTTTGAGACAGTTTGAGAGTATTTTAAAAGAAGTTTGAAAGTTTTTCTGTATTGCAGGCGCCCATAGTACGACAAGCCCAAGTTAAAAGATCACTCTGAAAGTCAGGAGCAGTAATGTTGAGAAGTGTGAAACATGCAAAGGATGGTTATTCTTCTGAATCAGAAGCAAAAACAGAACATTTTGGAAATTATTACTATGACTTTGTTGTCCTAAACATAGAAATTAACTTCACCTAGAAGGAGTACACCCTTTGCACCGATTGTAAAGCACTGTTGAAGGTTTAGAATATCTTCGTATTTATATCAGAAGCTTGTATATTAGAAGTCGTGTGTAATACGAGACCCAAACACACGTCAAGGTACACGTATAAGGGCTAAACTAGCATCGCATCAACGTTTAAAGTAGCCTTGCTAGTCTCCTGGCCTGAAACTGTTAGTAAATCTTGGGTAAAAGACGAAGATTCAGTTTGGAGAACGGCGGTCTTTTAGTCAGAAAGATGTGGGAAAGCATCCGACAAAATCTCCGCTCATGTTAACAAGAATCCTGTTTCTTCATACCAGAGACGCTTGAGGCTTGCCTGCTAACATAGGATACAGGTAGGAAACGTAACTGTCGTATAGCGTGACGCACACTTTTTTATCGATTCTGAAAGCCCATTGTCGTTCTGTGGAGATTTGGGCTGTATTTGAATCACTTATTTCTGTTTCTGTTGACTGTGTTATACATGTGGTGGAAGCTAGTCGTATTCTGACCTTCCTAAATGCATAAAGGAACTAAAATTTGATTCATATAAAGCGTTGCGAATGCTTATTTCAACCACTGTATTTAATGAAAAGTTATTGTAGTAAAATTTGGGGGTAGACTTTGTGTGAATTTATTTTTGCGTTCTCGAATGTGCGGCTGATTGACGTTAATAGAACATTTGTTCAAACCTTGTATCCGCGATCGAGAAACTAAAAGAAGCATGGCAAGTCAAAATTTTATATGCCTCCACGGGTAAGTGAACCCTAAAGTCCCCATTCAACCTGTATCATTTATCATGTGTTTTGTCGCTTTTGTCACGTAGTTTTGAATCGTTTCTTTTGATACATTCACAGAGAATATAAATTTTACTTATCGTTCATCGCCGCGTTGTGACGAGTCTGTTAAAAGAACTTCATTTCTTCATCGTGCCTTCCAAATGCTCTTAAAAATCGCATGTTTTAGTCGAGAGGAATCCCAGATTGGAACTATCGTGAGGGTTGACAGAGGATTTCATTTCTTCTGGCAGAATCGAGGTGTCCGGCACACCAGGAATACCACATAAGAGGGCTGCTACTGGCAGCCATTACTGTTTCAGCTTTAAGGGCTGCCGCCCAGTGACCTGCTCTGTTAAAAGCCTGTGATCGACCGTCATATTCACTTGCTCGGTGTCCTGGCAGCCTCAGTCGGAATTTACTACTTACCTGAACAGGATAGCTCCACTTCAGTACAACGAAATGAATGAATATTTCTTGCAAATTATTGAGAACGGGTCAGAAATCTGTTAATGCTCTATACTTTCTGGTTCTTTGTTCCAGTATACACTCTGGCTCGCACTGTGATATGTATCTCAATGTTGAATCACTGTCAAGTTAACATATGTATATCATAAATTGAATTTCAAATCGACCACACAAGTCGATTGAACTAAAATTGGTTTGCTAACATATACCCACTTCTCGTGCCTGCTTTATTTTCTGTGCTGTAAAGTTACTTATTTCCGATACCTTGAAATCTGGCATTATTCATCTGCATTTGGCTTCGTTTTGAAATTTGTAACAAAAGGAAATGCAGCCAGAGTTTAGCTTGTAAGGTCATAGATAAAATTGGTTGGTTGGCCTCAGCCTCTAAATAGATCGGGCAAAGCCCAAATCGATAGATAAAAAATGTCAGATAAATTTTGGACTCAGAATGCAGAAATCTATAGTTGTCATTAAACAAACTTTTTAAATTGAAAGTTCCACTCGTGATGACTTAATTTGGTTTTTAATTATTTAATCGTTAGCTTTATACTCGTTTTATCTACATGACGGGATTAAAAAAACATTTGGATCCTGCTAGTAGGCCTTAGGTAAATATTTATTCTTTGGTAAAACTAAGGAAGTACGCCAAGCTTCTGCATAATAATTTTGAAGAATTCAAGTCATAGTGTAATGTTGCCGAGACTATTGGCTGAAAAATATTCGAATTGGACAAGTATTACAATTATGAGATTGTTTATCGAAATAATAGACTCGGCTAGAACTGAGACGAAAATGTTCACAGGAGTTGGTTTCACATACAATTTTTGATAGAAAACATTTGAACAACAAAAATAAAGGTAAATGAGAAAAGGGTTTCGAAAGAAAATTAATATTGTACATAAATTTGTCAATTGTGTTTGTAATTGATACAATTAATCAGTTTGCTCCAGTAACGGCAACCCTTTTGTTAGTAGATTCCTCTTCAAGAGACTCGTATTTTAAGGCAGCCGTAAAATGATTAAATCGACTTTTTTGCGATATACCATACAACACAGTAAAAATCTACAGTAAATTAGATTGTGTTTTCGATTTTTAACATCTTGAGGTTAGTGATGATGCTCTCAGCGGACGTTTCCATCCTCTGTGGTATGACTCGAGGTAGAGGCTCATAGGGTTAGACGAGCTTGATGATGGTTGTAACTCCGGGGTTCCTGTGTCGCAGAGTTTTGAAATAATTTCGTTTTACGTGTACGTACGGTTAGTGATAAAAAACACTGTAATAATAACTTTACCAAAGTTCGCTTCTATGACACTAAATTAGTAAGCGATGCGATAAAGTCTCCCTCTCTTAATTCCAAATATGGTGGCACTCCTACACAACAGTTTCTAAAAGGACCAGTGGGACACGGAATATAAAGTTTTATGTGTGCTAGAATTAGATACAGCAATGTAGAAAGCTAAATATGAAGCTTGGAGGCTATTCTTCCTGATGTTGTTGAGGTTTTTGACAAATTACGGAGCTATCAACTGTCAGAAACTTAGCAATATTATGATAATTAACCACGAGAAATGTAGCTGCATATCATAATTATTCTTACGGAATTTAGCAACAAAAAAAATCCCCACAAAAAATCAATGCGTTTTCATAAAAAGGTGTTACATTACAAACGTGTCAAATTTATGTTGAAACTTTGCCATTTATAAATGACGGTGAGACATCTAATCTTGAAAAATGTCTTGTTGTGATGAAGTGGCGGACGACTTCATCTATGCTCAATTTCCCTGCAAAGGTTGACAAAAAATTGTACATACGACAGTAGAATTCCTTTAAACCGGCACTCGCTGGCCAAGCTTTATATATTTATTGTTTTTCTTCTTCAACTACTTTTAGCAATTGATATTGTGTTCCTTTTATGTCTAGCGTGTCTATGAATTGTTTGTGGATACTTGGGTGATATTAACCGGCAACTGCGAAGTCCCATGGGTGCCGGTTAAAAAGACTTCTATTGTAGTAGTCGCTACGAGCTACATCGACTACTTCGATGATCATTTTACATTAGTCTAATTGATATCACTGTGCATGGTAGCGTTAATGTATCTTGGAAATGCATAATTATCTACTTCTACACAAGCCCTGAATTTTATGCTTAATGAATCTTGATAACTTATATTTATTTTCAAAACTGGTCAAACACGATGGAACATAAATTGTTAAACTTCCGCACTTGGAACCCTTTTGAAAATTATTTTCGACAGAGTTGTGTTCTCAGAACCAATGAGCGGTTCAGGCAATGTACGCTTCTAAATATTTTATGCTTGATTTTTGAGGCAGTGAACGCTTACACAGGCTTTCAATGTTTTCTGGTCGAGAGACTCGTTAGTTATTCGTTCCCATCGTAGAACTGCCAGCAATTTAATATTTCAATGAAGAAAGCCCAACTTCTGGCAGAGGTTCACTCATGGGAATGGAGTTATTTGTTGAATATTAAGCTTGTGTAGTAATAATTCTGACGAAGTGAGTGTCTTTCACTGGAATACTGATTTCGAGGGTAAACAAACTTGGTAGATCTTCCACCGAGGTTTTTCTTCGCACAGAAATTACAATCAATCGTAAAAGGGACAAGCCTGGTTTCCAGTCAACTTCGGCATGGTGGATTGTTTTTTATAAAGCAGATCGAGACTCGATTCCAGTCCAGGGATGTCAGACACACGATTGCGTAATAATTGGTATTTAGTCGATCTCATCGATTTACTAGACGAATTGACCAGCCTAACTATAGTAATAAGATCATGGCTTACCTATAGGTTTAGATGACTTGCTCAATGCTGAAATATTTTCAGTAGTAAAGTATGTACGTCTTCTTTGAAGAACTTTTAGCTCGAAGTATTTCGTGTGTTTTCCCATTAAATCATGGGTCCAGAAAGATCGAGGAGCAAAAGTTTGACAGGCACACAAATTTTTTCATTTTTGACCAGTGTTTCTTCAATTTTTACGTAGTGCAAATCAACTTTATCCATCCATATAATTTGCTTGTTGTTACATTGATGACAAACTAAATATTTACTTACCATCTAGTACGTACCTGATTTGCATTAAATGATTTCATTAAAGTGAGAGTACAGGAAGGATTTACAATCGCTGTATGAGTGCATGACACCAGCTTACGTAGTTCTACAGAATAGTTAACGAATAACATTTAAAAATGTGCTCTCAGCCGACTAGAACTAATGACTCAATGATTAGTTATATCTATCAATTAGTCTACCCATCTACATGACCGTGTTGAGTAACTGTTTTGCAAGTTGTGCTTCCAGTGTCAGTGTCAACTCTCTTTTGAACTAATGCCATTTAAAAATGGCATTCAAGTTTAGTTGAGTAACTGAGCGAACACGATACTATATTTTGCCCTCGTACAATTTCGAGCAACGTTCGTAGTGCGATAATAAATTGCCGGGTCATCATGGTCATTATATGTACGTCTCCAATGTGCGCTTATCAATGAGCGATTTCACTGAAGCGATTAATGAAAGAGAAATGGATATTATTTACTCAACATACATTTTGGTGCAACTGTTGTGTTCCAGAGTGTGTTCAGTTTATATATTGTCTCTTTCTGTTGAAAGTTTTAGTAAGTATTGTTACATTATTATCCGGAAAGAATTAAGTGGCTCTTTCAAATTCTGATTGATTTTAAGAACAGGTTGTTTCACTTTGTGTGCAGGAGCGGTTGTTGCTGTCAGTCCTACCGCAGCACGTGGCGGTCGAGATGAAACAGGACATCACGTCGCCCGTAGAGCGTCAGTTCCACAAGATTTACATCCAGAACCACGAGAATGTCAGGTGAGGCACAGTAATGTCAGGTGAGGCACAGTAATGTCAGGTGAGGCACAGTAATGTCAGGTGAGGCACAGCATGTTGTGATGAAGACTAATGCCCGAGGACGGCTGAAGACGACGACGACGACGACGACACAGGCCCGTCACCGATATTTCTCGTCTAGGCGGTGGAGGAGCCTGACCATAACACAAATCTAATTTTTAACAATGTACTCGTGTAAATAATTTCAGCAGATTTTTTGTCAGGTAAGTACGTAGCTGTCTAAGATGTTGCAAAATTACCAGTCCAAAATCTCTTGTAGTTGAGATAAATTGCGAGTTCCTAGGTAGGAATACTAATTATATCTAATTTTATACTCGTACGTATATGCTTTTTCTAAGGCATATAATCGATGAAAGGGATCAAAGAGAATTTTGTTCAAAATGTACCCGCTTTGTACGTCTCGAGTCGAACCACATTCGTAATAAGTAACTCGAGGTTGCAGAAGTAAAATAATTTACGGAATCAGATTACAAAACATTGAGGGCTGCCAGAAAATAGATTAAAATAAATACAGTGCTCATCAATCAAGGATGAACTAATTTTTTGGACAGGCAATTTTTGTATCACAAGAATGTGTGAATTGTTTGGTTGTATGACGTTGGATGAACACGGAATTCAAATTACTTACGCAGCGTTCTCTTGGTTTGGGTAATGAATAAAAACTTGGAGTGTGATATTTGCTCTCAAGAATCGCAAAGAATTCGTTATTCGGCGTAAGTCAAACCCTCTAAAAGTGTGTGAGAGAAGTTTAGAGAATCCCTAGTTATGATTGCAACTCCATTTGCTCTATCTGACACGTTTTTTTAGACACGACGATAGATCCACCAGGCGATTCATCCTCTAGAGCAGGGGTTCCCAACTTTTTTTCGCATTACACCCCTGGAAATTTATATTTTGTCAACTATAAATTATGCGAATTCCGTATAATATTTTATAAGAAAAAGATTGTAACTCTATCCTTTAATACAATTTGTGAAGGAAATTACAAATTCAGTCCTGAAACATATAAAAAATTAACATTGGAATAAACCTTAGGATATTATTCTCTTACTTGAAAATAGAAGAAATAACTAAGTAGTAAAAAATGGTACTAAATGCTGCAAGAGCTAGTTCTCTAATGCTTGGAAAATTCCAATTTTTTCAAATATAACAACAAAATATCAAATACATGGAGCATCGAAAATGACCAGTGCTCTGCCTCTGAATAACATTATTTGATAGCGGCACTAGTTCAAGCTTCTTCCTCCCTTCGTTGCCGAGGATAATAGTAGTCATTTCTAATGCATGTGGTTTGATGAGCTCCTCGACAATGGTGTGAGGTTTCTTTAACTTAGCTATTTTAAAAGCCACTTGATATGAAGCCGTCAACACTGGTTTGTCCACATTTTTAAACCCTAATTTTGAAAGAGTTGGCCGAGAATCAAAACGTACTCTTTTCGCTCGTAATTATTCAACATCTTGGCTCACGACATTCGCACCGCCATATTGTCTCTGAAGTGTTCTTGTAGCTTTGACGGCTTCAAATTTGCTTTGGAGGAAGTTTCACACAGCATGTACTGAGGCTTCTGCAGATCCTCGGTTCTTCCGTTGCAAGTGAAATCAAAACGAACGTAATTTTCATTCCATTTTCTTTTCTTGGACATAATGAAGGGCTATGATGACGATCTGAAATAAAAGAATAAATATATGTGCGCAAATGAAAGCGTGGAACATATCTAAAAATAAAGCAAAATAGAGTTCTAGTATGTATTATATAACTATTCTGAAACACGCCAAAACACAAGTGCATTTGCGTACCTTAGCCCTTTTCATTATGTCTCAACCATAAGAAATAAAAATAAAAAAAATAGTTGGATCATATCTAAAAAAATTCCCCTGGAGGCATCTCGCATTAAATTTTCCCCCTAGAAATAATTTTTATTTTATTTTTTTAAATATTCATCTATAATTTGTTTTAAATATTATATATTTATAATTCAAATATATTATATATATATTGAATATTGATTTATATTATGCATATTATATATTTGCAAATTATTATATATAATATATGTATACATATAATATATGTATATCATATTTTAAATATTATACATTAAAATTTGTTTTAACATTGAAATATTTTAAATATTTTTTCTATTCATTGTGTGTAGTGTGCTGTGTTGTGTATCTATATTTTAAAAGCCCACACAATTGTACACACCTTGCACAACGCACACTACACACAAAGAATAGAAATAATATATACAATATTTAAAAAAATATTTAAAATTTTATCAGGACAGGAATATCCGGATAAAATCTCAAATTTTCCCCCAGTGGGAAAAATTAGATATGATCCAATTAGTTGAAATGTATAATTCTAAGTACCTGCTGCCGTTCTAGTAAATTTGACAATGGAACAGAGATTGTAGAAATCGTCAAATATTATAAAGGATGCCGAGATGAACAAGTATTGCCTTCATTTCATTGAATAATTAGGTTCTTAATTTCAATTCCATCATAAATAGCTCACCTTATTAAACAAAAGCACAAGAAATTTAAATAATGGTTACAATGCAATGCATTATGAATGATACAACACAATATGATGCAACATTATTGATAATACGCACCTTGTATCAGATGACACTGAGTTTCTCCTACTTATTAAATGAAAACGGTTGAAGACTTTCATAATAACGTTCCCTATAATCATCAAGACACTATTAATTACATTATTATCTTTATAAGAAATCCAGACGCTGAAACATTGCATGTAACGGAGGTCACGTACTCTTCCTCGGAACGTAATTCGCAGCACTGGCTCAGGGTGGCCAGACAGTGAGGAACAGCTGACGCCTGAACTTCTTTCATCCCGGTAACAAACGTGTTCAGTTTAGGTCCTAAACTTTAGGAACTACTGAACGCGTTAAATATATAGTAGGATTGAATCTTTTCAGCTATGTATGTAACGGCCACTAAATAACGATACTTAACTCTAAAATGATAACAAAGTTAGTCCAGTGCGAAAGAAAATAAAAATGCCAACATACAGCTAAAATCCAATTATTTACCCGGAGTTTTCTCGCACCCCTTGGAATAACGTCTCGCACCCCCAAGGGGTGCGAGCATACCAGGTTGGGAACCCCTGTAGTCTAGCGTATTGGAACTAATTTTATACCAACTGACACCTAATTTTCTTGTGCTACGCGACCAATTCTTAGGTGCTGATCATGGACAAGTCGATGTAATTGTCCAATGTTGTGCCTGTCCGCGTCTTACTTTGAGTGAAATCAGCTGGACATGAAGAAATGTGATGACGAAACACATCAGGTATCCTCCCTGGGTGAACTGGGGACTTGTCTCTACGACCTTTCCTTATGAGAGACCCTCATTTGCTCTGCTACTTCAACGCAAGGACTAATGTCGAATTATTGATTTCAATTACAGGGTGTGGTAACAAAACTTCCTTTTTTTTTTAAATGCGTTTTGCTTTGAAAAAACGAAGTTATGTTGCCACACCATGTACATTAAAACTTTCAATTTCGCGTTCATGCATTTTCCTTGTAAAATTGGGTTAACAGAAAAAGTTGCTTCTTAAGAAAAACACAACAATGGGTTCATGTTTGTTTGTGTTCGTGTTTTTTTTCAAAATAATAATGTACTGAAATGAAAGTCGTGACGCACATTTGTTCATTATCCGTACTAAGAAGGCGAAATCGTAAATTTTCTAATGATACATGTCCATAGAGATATCATTAGAAAATTCATGATAATATAGTGGATAAATTTTTCACTTGTTGAGTTGTAGTTCGGGATTGCTTCGTAGAATGACCCAAAGAAGCATCAAACAACTGACATGGTGAAATTTTAATTGCATGAACCTTTAGAGTAAAATTAAATTACTTTCTAAACTTGCCTGAACATCTGTTTTTCTTGATAACTTTATGCTTTGGATATTCAAAATGTACTGTTGAATTTATGTGAATAATTAAAATCAGATATTACTGATACGACAATTTCAAGATTCCCTATTCTCTGAACTTCTCCACGTTAAAATTACCAGAATTTCAAATCAGTTCCCTGATAGATATTGTCTCCATAGACAGGATGAATACCTTCTAATTTGGTCTCATACGAACTAGTTATTCTGAACAGTTCATTATTGTGAAACAGAGCATTCTCACTGCTCGTAAAAATATCCGCAACAAATGTTCGTATTTCTTTTTCACAAAGAAAAACCAATAATAAAACTAAAATATATTGCTAAATAAATAAACAGGCAAGATCAATTTGAGAATCATCGCGAATCCAAGCTCACAACGCTCGTGGGTTCATCATGTTATTATTATTATTATTATTGAGTTTATTACTTGCAAAAAATAAATAACTGATACTTGGGCTTGGTATGAATGATTACGAGAGTAAATGTACTCATCCTCCTGGTACCTTTTCCTTTCTTTCTTGCAGAAGTGGGGACATGGTAAATTGGTAAACGTGCTAGTAATTCGAGAAGTTCTTTGGCCTACCTTTATTTTTTTTTTCTCAATTACTGCACACGTAGCTAGTGTTAGTAATTGGTGTATGGCGGCCGAGGGTATTTTTACAAACCTGGGATTAGGATACGAGCTTCATTCTTAAAGCCTTATACAATGGACTAGTCTACAATTTTTATAAATCGCAGGAATAATCTCCGTAGCAGAACAGATACAGAAGTGTGCGTACCTTCTGTCACATGATTCTAATTTAACAGTCAGATGAAAAGCACGATTTCTCATCTGAATGAATATCTCCTCACAACTAGTACAACATTATGCGTGCGCCTTGTAACTGACCACCGTCTATGTCCTGAACTTGCATTTTATGACAATAAGAGCGATCATTTGGAAAACTGTTGAAGCTAGGCAAGCAAAGGGAGCGTCTATTTGCGTCGCTGGTGAGCCTGCGACGGAGCGTTACATCTGGGGTTGTCATTTCAATTATTGTGGCTTCCCTCGCAGTGCCTCTAGAACTTGGGCGTAGCAGTTAACAGGTACCGCATGCGTCTCACTTTTTACTCTCTTTTTTTTCCCCAGTCGTAACTGTACTATCGCTTCTGGCCTTCTTTTAGTAACGCCTTTTGGGTATTTCTGTTCGTGTCAACCGTAATTTATGTCGCAAACCTACGACACATAGTAATTTAATTCTATGAATTAGTTGCTCGTTTTGGTAAATGTATCAACATCTAGCATGGATGTTAGAATTGTAGCTACGGAGTGTTATATGCATGAACCGCTAAAAATGCTTCTTAAATAATATTATTTGACTTCTTTTAGCGAGTTAATGTGCCTTTCATTATTACTTAAAATCTAAATTCCCGCTGCATATTATTGTTGCTGTTTCTTTAAATTGTGGTGGTGGCTGACGTAAGAGAAGTGGTGCGTGGACAACTACGACCTCGGTGTTGATGCCACCCTGTGTGCCAGGACGCTGTAATTAATTGGCCGGCACTGTGCGCCCCGCCCCTAGCCACACAACATCTGCTTGGCCTCTAGCGACACTTGAGCGTATTTACCAACTTCCCAAGTTCCAAGGCTCAAAGTTTGCAGCAAGTTTTCACATGAATGAATATTTAGCGAAGAGGAAAGCGCTTTGTGTGTCATACTCGTTTAAAATCGGGGGTATTTTCTAGTTCAAAGATGTTGTTTCTCTCTAAGTTCTTACGATTAAGAATCGTCGAAAAATGAAATGTCTTGATCACACAATTTCTTCAATGTCATGCCTGTAACGTATTCAAACTTCTCATTCAATAGTAGATTGTAAAATGTTTCTTTTTTATCAAGATTTTAACTAGAAACCGTCAAATATTTGTAGTTATGATTGAAAAGCCATATAACTTGCATCGAATGCGCCTATATTTGTTTTGCTCGTTGTGGGTTCAGTTTTCTGAGCAATGTAAAGGTTAACTTCGAAACATGTAATTTAAAATGCTAACTTATGTAAAGGCTAACGATATTCTTGTGAAAACTAGAGATTTTGTGTCCAAATTCATGCAACTTTAGTGTTCGTTGTCACTAAGTGGATGGTTGGGCGGGCAGCTTTGAGTTGCTGTGCCAGACGTCGCCTGCCTCTCTTCCCTTTAGTTCTCATCACATGAGCCACGTGTACTGCTGCTGCTGCTGCAGAGAAATTGGCTGTTTGTTTCTAAGACACGCGCTGCATTACCTACAAATACAAGCTCGTTGTTCGAAGAGTCGCAAATTTAAAGATTCTTAAAAAAGTCTCGTAAACTCAGTAATTGACGACAAATGAACATATCAGTATTGACTCGTATTATTAGTTTGCTGGTTTAAACCTAAATCCGCAACGCTGCTGCTGACACAAGCACTTCTGTGTTCATGCCAGCGGCTGACAGCTGAACGTCATGTGCGTTCTGCGTGTTTACGCCGCATTTAGCTGCGAGCTGCACCGACTTATCCTCCTCGCCGTCCCTTGTTCTTGTGCAAGCTTTTGAGACGAGGGTTTGCTGGCGTGGTGCTGAGCATGCTGGCTGTCACATGACACCTGGTTCAATTTTACTTCACTGAAAATTGAGATCAAGTGTGAAGGAGTTTCTTTTTTATTCCTACATAGAGTTATAGCTAATATATGTATGTGGATTATATAATGACAATTTAACCTGCACATAGGAGTAGAATAATAGCCTCAGCATTCAAGAGCTTGCCTCCTGAAATTTGGTGGACATTAAGGACTGCGGTTAAAACATAGAAATTTCATCACGTTTAAACGTGCGTAAGTTAAGTAGTTGTTACGAAGTTTTTTGTGCTCGAATAAAAAATTCATCAGAAGCTTTATTGTGCTAAATTTTTTAAAAATGCTCATTTCTGACTGTAATGTTAGATTAGGCTGACCTATCTCTTTGGACAACAATACCTGTTTTGATGTATTCCAAATGTTGAGGTCAATCCGTCGAGGAAAGGTCAGAGTGTCATTGTTCAATTTAATTTTACGTCTTCAGAGTACGTTCTATTAATTCTAGAGCACAATCCATGCATCACGAACAAACTGGTATTTGAAATTTTTCAACCTCAAATTCTTTTTCTCACTATTATATCACGTTAACATCAATAGACATCAACTGTCATTCAATCGACTTGGACTACCTCTAGCCTCTCTAAGATTTCCTATTATTCTTCAGTGCTCGTGTGGACTTTTATGCCTAATGAAGGAGGTTCAGAGGAAAGCTACTGCCGAAACCATTTCTAATTCATATGTTCTAAATTGAAGTGCTATCGTCGATTACAGTTGAATTTTCAGACACCTGTACTGTATATTCAATACTGCCGACGAATGACCTGTTTTTTTTTTGTTTCATATATTTACTGAACTTCAAGGAGCGCTGTGAAGTCGTTCACGTCGAACAGTGATATTTTTACCAGCTAAAGTTTGCACGAGCGACTTCTATTTGCAGTCCCCATGCTTCAAGCGGTGATTCTCCAAGTTACTTTCGTGAAAATGAAAAGGAAAGACACGTGATAAACACTAGGGTATTTCTTACTTATTTTTCAGAATTTTAAAGGGTCTCGGAGTTTTAAGTGTTCGTTTTTAAGTAGAGAAACTGTGTCTGAATTTGTAATTTGTAAAGCGATCTGATAATTATTCAAACAGCACGGACCAATTCAAATACTTGGACATATATCAAACACAAATGTATTAAACAATTCAAAGACATAAAATATATATATACATATATATATATACATGTATAAAGAGATGTACATGTTTTTTAATTGGTCAGCACTGTTCGAATAATCGTCCGATCGCTTCAACATTTCAGACAGTTTTTCTACCTCAAAAGTAACATTTGGAAACTCCGGGACCATTTTGTACAAGAACGAAATTCATCGAGATGGCCGTTAAGGAAGGCATTCTTTCTGTTTGTTGCATCTTGTTTCACAAATGGAAGCTATAAATCAATGTCTTCACTAAATCCTTTTAGTTTGTAGCAGTTTCACTCCCTGAAATTTTTTCTCACGACGGGTACAAGTCCTTCCCATATTTTTTCTAAATTGGTCGTCGAGCTCAAAAAGTTTTGGGATTTCATTAATTTTATGATATGTGTTCCATCAAAAACGCCAGCCTTTATTTTATCGTAACTTGAGGTAGGAAATGTACTTTTGAACTTTAAATAGACAGCTTCTTTATTAAGAGCTTTGAAAAAATTCTTTATCATCTCTAGCTAAATTTGAAGGGGTGGAAAGGCGGTTTTCTTTTCTCAAGGAATAGTTGGTACATGAAATACATCTCCCCAGTGTCAAACTTTTTCTAGCTGTCCAAAGTTTCTGTTCTCAAAGATTGTCTTTCGCGTGGTGTCCCATATGCACATTAAACGCAAATATTTATATCCTCCTCGTTGGCCAAGTAAAACGCATACCATTTCAGATTGCCATATTTGACCCATTTTTGTGGGTCATACTTGAGTAAATCTACTACTACTTCTATGTGTTCATGCTTCTCTTTTGAATGTACACAGTGGCCAATAAAACTTGCATCAACTTGTTCACATTATGGAACAATGCTCATTTTCGACACTTCTTTGACACATCCATAGTTTCCATTCACTAGAATCATTGGAGAGCTCCCATAAATATTACATTTTGTTTCTTTGTGCCGTAAATTCTTCTCTTTAGGTCTAGTGACTAGCAGTCTTGATAACTTTTTTGACATGCCTAAGTCTCTTGCTAAAGAATTTAGTTCTGCCTGGTTGAATTTTCTCGTTCTGTGGTTGACATTTTTATAAAGTCTGGATGACTGTCATGTTCATGATTTCATCCGACATATCACTTGCATCTTTCTGTGAAAGCATTTCTCTGAAAACGAACACTGGTGCTTCATGGAGTGAAGCACTGAACAAATTACTGGATCTGGATATGGGTAACTTATTTTCTGTCAAGTTTTTTTGCTATAACGAGAAGTCTTGGTGAGGGAGAAGCAGCAATCATCCAAATGATTTTTGTTTTGCTCTCGCCATGCCATAGGAATGCCAAATGTTGGTTGTGTTCTTACACCTTCTGTCTATTGGCGAAGATTTTTGACACATGGTTTACATACGTAGTGCGGGTTTCATATTTTATCGTGATCACCAATTTCATGCATAAAGTATGCATGGTAAGCTTTTTTTCACAAACTCGCTAATATTCATTTTCTGACTTTGTGCGCTAAAATTCACTAATATACAATAAGAAGTCAAGGAATTCAAACATTTCTTTCGTGATGAGGTCCTGATACTGCACTGTGTTGTTTAGTAATATCAATATAAAAAAGAGGAAACATTACAATTCGATGTAACACTTTTATATATCCATGTGTTTTAATAGATAGGTTAATAGATATTTAAAGACATAAATGAAATAACATATTTGCTTAATTGGTTAGTTATTACATCTCTTGTAGCCACGAAGAAAGACAAGCACATTAAAAATTTGATTTGATTGTAAAACCTTTCTATTTTTTTTAATTTAGGAACTCCAAATCCCTCAATAACATTAAATTTAGGTCAGCAGAAAAAGTAAAATTTCTATACTTCTGTATTAACCTCGTTATTCTTCTTATTGGGCTCTTTTATTCCTGGTCTTCCTCTTTCATTCTTCCATTGCATACGATTAGCAGTAACATTTTACCATAAATTGTCATGAGTTTTTATATGGTGTTGAAAACAAAGAATTCAAATCTTCATGTTTTGAATTTAATGTCACTTCTTTATCCTTCCTGTTGTTAGGCATAGTTGCAGAGACTGGCATCGATTATATTATAAAAATGCTCATGCTTTTTTGCAACGTTATAAATGAAATTAGAAAATAATATATAAATCAGTTTCAGATGAAAATCAATCGTAGATAAAGAAGAAACATTAAAATTCGAACAAGATGCAATAAATTTATTTTTCTGAAAATTGCAGGGGGAATACTCGCCTAGGGACATTTATTATGTAGATATTTGCATGTTTGTTGAATTTTCAGTGGCAAAACTTTGGCCGAAATGCGTCACTGCTGTATGCTAACTTTAATAGAGTAGCGCGTACATTATTTAACTTGTTGATGCGTCTGAATACAAAATTGCCAAACAGCGTGAACTTGACTGTCGTGTCGGTGCATGTCAATTATTATCTTGCTTGTAGAATGAGCCGATCTCCTATCCTAGGCCTGCAGTGAAAAGGTCGTTTACTGCAGGGCGCACACCGAACCCTCACCGTGTCTTCTTTTAGCACCTGTCATCCTCTAGAAACGGGTGAAAAAACCCTCATAATAAACTTAGCTCTGCTAAACAGATTTTCTCGAGGCTAACCTGACAGCCCAAACAGTCCGAAAGAGGCCGGGCTATCAACTGCATTTTATAGTATTATTTTGGTAAGTGATCAATATCTTGAGCAGTATAATGAACTTCATATAGGTGTACGTCTCGAAATTCTTTTTGTGGCAGAAGGCTTCATTAAAGTGCGGTCTTTATCCAGCTAAGTGAGAAACATTTTTTTCATGAATGAGACCTACGTTTCAATTGTGTATGGTGTGCATGCCTTGTTCGGTAAAACCAATCCGTGTTATTGTTTTTAATGATTGTGAATTCACGATTAATAAATATTACCGTTAATCTGCTTTATTAAAGTGTAGGATGCAACTACATCCGAGTCACTAGTCAGAACAACGCTCTTGTCATGAACGTTTCGTTTCCAATTAATTCAAGTCTAATTGGCGGCCTGAATAGCAGGGGAACTTTCTGAAAACTGTATCAAACCTACGAGGTAAAGGATCTTAACATACAGTACCTTCGAGGTGGTAAAAAAATTTGACCAAACAAACGAAGTACCGTAATAACTTCACAAAACTTATTTGGTGATAGGAGCGCTTTACCAAACCAACGAGGTGAGGAGAAAAACTTTACGAAACCAACTAGGTGTTACGAAAGCTTTATCGAACAAACGAGCTAATAAAGTTAAACTAAGTCCAAGAATTCAGTGAAAAACTCTACCGAACTCAACAGTGAAGGGGGAAGTTTATTTGAACCTGCGTGGTAGCGGGAAAACTTAGTGATACCTAAACCAGAGTCAGACAATTTACCAGAGACAACTTTATTGTGGACAATTTCGAGTGTTTCGTCCACTATCTTGTACAGTGCACTTGCTTGTTTCTGTACTGACAGTGGTTTGTCTATTTTGTTCGGGAGTCAGTTAGCTGAGTACAATGTATTACTACGTACTTTTGGGTGATTTTATTTCCAAACGTAAGATAATTATGCACCTACTATCGATGAAGTGTCGTCATGCAGCATACAGAATACCCTTGTTTGGTCTTTATGGTTTCAAATAATTTTTTTGCAGCATGGGCTGTAGGTGCTGTAGATTTGCTGTTCAGTCGAGTTTTAAACTTACTTATTTAAGTGCCACTTACAGGGAGTAGCAATGACGGACGGATTAAGGCCGCCTGCAATTGTCTGATCAAGCAGTTCATCAAGAGACCTCGTGATGTGCAAATTGTGACCACGATAGCCTCAGATCAACGAAAATAAGTATATTGTCATCATATACCTCTCATTGAAACGTGAATAACGCAACTTAAAGTCGTAGTTGTCGTTTCAAAATTAGAACCGGTGTATGACGAGTGTTTAAATATTTTCAGCATATGAATCATCGATCGTCGTTTTATAATAAGTTTTTTCTAACCAACAATGCAGAGCTGCCAAGTTTATTTTGACGTTGAGGAAAAAAGTTAAGGGTCTCAGTTGCTTGTGATGTGATCAAGGTCAGACTTGCTGCCCAGTTGTGACTTGCGCCTCTCATGCTTGGCGGTCGATACCGGCTGGGGCGAGAGGAGGAGGAGGGGAGGAATTCCATGCCCTGTTCCCCTCCTTCGAGGAAGTTTGTACTCTGTCACCCACTGTATGTCTCTCATTTAGGAAGCTACGAGCCGTAATTTATAGTCATGCCTCTCGAAATAGTGACAAAAATATAGTGAATTATTATTTTATAATGACCTTCGTTCCGATCACTTCTAATGTTTTGGTAAAGCTCTGAGTAATGTAACTTATATAACTTGTAGATATTCTATCCCATTCTTTTTCACAAAAATTCCAAATAGATTGCACACCTTTAGGGCTTCTTGCACGAACTTCCAAGCTCCAATTTCTTCAGCAAATTCTGAATTCACTTCAGATCATGACACTGACTTCGCGATTCCAGAACATCTATCTCACAATTGTTAAATAATTTCTTAGTCACCTTGGCGACCTGCTCGTGATTGTTTTGCTGTTGAAATATAAAGTAGTGTCTAAGTTTCAATGATCTAGCATTATTACGAAGATTTTTCCTTAGAATTGCCATAAATTTGAAAACGTTCATCCTTTCAATTATTTCCATTTCGCTACTGTCACTAATTGAAAAGCAACCTCGCACCATTATACTACTATTCCTAAGCCCTAAACTTGACAAGGATGGATTACGGCGATTGCTGGGTAGTTTCGTTTTTCCTCTAAGCGTGGGTTTCTGAGGTCCTTCAATTTTTATTACGGCTGATAAGGTAATCTTACTTCATAATTAATCCTATCTGCTTTCAGATTTCTCCACAAATTTTATGCCGGCAGTCGCGTGTTTACGTTCTGATGCGGAAATTTTGGTAGGTGACTTTTTTTAGTGCAATTTTACGTAATGTTATGAACATGGCTATTCGCAATTAATTGTGAACCCTTAAGTTTCAATGTATTTTAGGTTATGTTGAATATGTTTTTATCACATGTGATTTTACTGATATTTTAATGAACTGCGTAATCTGATAGAAGATTTAGTTATTTTGTGAGGGCATCCACTCCTACAAATGTTCATATTCGTAGTATGCGTCTTCCAGTCCTGAATAATTACGTGGATCGCCCATTCAAACACATTCTGGCCTTTACACATTTTACGGTTTTGATAGTCTTGTTTGTATAGCGCTATGATCGTCCGATAATTCTTACAACTTGCTCATCTTTCACGATTTTTATGCAGGAAACTGGTGAAAATTGACGAGCAGTGTTGTTTATGACGATTAGAACATAATGCAATACAGTGGTTATTAAAAGCAATGAATAAAATCAACTTGCATGCAAATAATATATAAATAATTTTTCTTGTATGCATAATAAATATGTTTGCAATTGCAGTTTTGCCACTTTAATATATTTTTTTAAATTAATTTTCAGAAAGAAATGGTCTTGCATACCACAACATTGAATACATACTAATGAGATAAATTGAATTTGGAAGTACGGGACGTATTTCAATCTTAAATAGTGAATAATTTCTGTAAAATTTAAAGCGTCATCTTCAAGTACTATTGCAAAACACTATAAATTAGTTTACCCAAAATGAATCACAGAATTAGTTGACCGAAAGCCTATAGCTTATTGAAAGGATTGACTTCAACAAGAGAAGTCACCTGACGGAAACTGTATACAGGGTGTCTCAAAAAAATGTACTCACCCTTTAACCGTTGCTAACATGCTGTCTTCTTTGTGTTGCTGGTGTGAGGTTCGAACCTTTGCGAACATGATTAAATGTGATTAAATAATCATGTTCGCAAAGGTTCGAACCTCACACCTGCAACACAAAGAAGACAGCATGTTAGCAACGGTTAAAGGGTGAGTACATTTTTTTGAGACACCCTGTATATTTTCTTTGCTATTGGTCATAATTAACCACGGGAGAGACTCACTAAGTCAGCCAGACGCCATCTAGTATCAACAGAGAAGACAAAACTTGCTATGGTCGCCTCCCCTCCACCACCCGGTAGCCTCCCACCACTGGTCTATTTCTTCTGCTTCTAATGAGGCTAACTCTATTTCCACTTCTCAAACTAGACGGTCTATTTCTATTTTACTGTTCTTGTATTTTAATATATGCTATTAGTAAAGAGCACGACTATCGTGAAGGTGTAATGAAGAATTTATAGGGAGACATTTAGGGCTGGAAAGAAATTTTTGACTTGGTGCTGAATGAAATACCTCTGTATCACGTGGTATAATGATATATTTCAGTACTAGATGCTTCAATACATCGGCGTAATTATTGCACGATGAAGTAGTAGTGAAATTAATAGAAGTTCAATTGGGAAGCAATTGTTCACGTTACTTCTTCATTCGTGATAGATATTTATTTGAATGCACTTTAACAGTGAACTTATCCATCAAAATTTGACTCTTAATGAGGTCGTACCTGTAGCTTGGAGTGACCGAACAAGACGTGTGTTTGAGAAACACCCACGTTACGCCAATATATTAATATTAGCTTCACATATCTGTCCGTTCTGTTCCTCCGCCACACAATTGCTGTAGTGATGCCGAAGTAATACAAAAATTCCAAGAACGTTGTTGCGTATGAAATGACAAAGAGATTTACTACTAGTGTATTTGTAACCATTATATTCCCTTACACTACACGGAGTTTTACTTTGAAACGGTTTTATTCTGAATCGGTTTACATCTATCAATAACTATGAAGTATATAGACAGTTGTGCACATATACTTCAATATAAAGCATATGTGAACTTAAAAGAAGAAAATTATAGCATTGTGATAAAAATTCTGTACATAAACTGAAATTTGATGGAGAAAAATCGTCCAAGAAATTTACGATCCAGGCGTGAGATGTCATCTGGAGGTTGTGCAGTGCGTGCTGCCTCAATACTAAGGAGCGCATGACGAAGAAAAAAAATACAAATAACCAGCATTGCATTCTGTGACATACTGGGAAGTGTGTGGTAGCTTGATGATCGTTATAAGATTGAATGTATTTAGGATTGATGAGGGAATGAGAGTTGAATTTTAAAGGCTCCAGCATTGATTTTTCTTAACATGAAACGCATCATGATCGTGTTAATCATTTGTAATCATTTCATCGTATAATGAAAAATTGATTTATTCTTCGACGGTTAAAAATAAGCAAAAATTAAAACATTTTTGGAATGAAATCCTCAATACAAGAAGAGTTTTTAAATTTTTGTATGTACTGATGCACTGAAGTTCCTGTTCGACCAACTAAAGAACAAAATACAATACCCCGATATCAGCATATGTCATCAGGTTCAATCTAATTTCATTTGGTCGTTGACACTGCAGAGTTTAGCTCACCTCATAGATAGCCATGTCTATATCTATTAACTTCGTTTCTATTTACCAGTTCGGCTCACAGGGAACAATTTTTCGCCCTATATGCGCGGTCCCTACAACTTCACATAGCCCCATGGATCATGCATGGCATGAGCACATTAAACATTTTGACGTGTCATCTTAGGCATCGTATTTCTCTCGCACAGCTAGTGTGGATTACTAGCTCCTGTTCCTCTAGTGTAGCTCTCGTGGGATATCTGCTCTCATCTCTGCCTGCATGCTCCTGTTCTACTAGTTTATTCCTTGTGGAGGTCGTCTGCTGTCGTATCTTTAGGGCATTCCTTACGTGAACTGTTAGGTCCCATTCCTTTAGCGTGGCTTGTGTGGGCTGTCTGCTCTTATTCTTTTGGCTTACGTAGACCGTGTGCTCTTATTCTTCTAGCGTGGGTTGTGGGGGCTACCTGCTCTTATTCTTCTAACGTGGGTTGTGTGGGCTGCCTGCTCTTATTCCTGTAGCGTGGCTTGTGTGGCTGCCTGCCCACAAGCCACGCTAGAGGAATGAAAACAGGCAGCCCACACAAGCCACAGAAGAGCAATAATTATTCTTCTTCTGTGGCTTGTGTGGGCTGCCTGCTCTTATTCCTCTCGTGTAGCGTGCGCGGGTTTTATGTTCCAAAATTTTTAGTTTATTATTTGTCTGTTATGTAGATTACCTGTTATTAGACCTCTGGTGTATTCCTTGTATCAGCTGCATTGTTCCATGCCTCCACCTTCTCTCTGGGTATCGTATTTCAATCGTGTGTTGTAGCAGTGCTGTCACACTTCTCTCCATGGAAGGTTTAGGATCAAAAATGACAGGAGCGAAACTAGTTCTGGTTCTGCCTGCGACTCGCTAAAAATTCTTGCTGTTTTCACTCACACAAACAATGCTGACATGGGCAAGCCACGATGGGAGACTACCACTAAAATTGTACTATCGGAAATGTCATTTGAATTTGTCTGTTTCGAAAACATAAACTGAGAAAGTGTACTCGATTTTACAGGGGACGGCAAATGAGCCAATATATTTATAGTCCCAAGGAAAACAAAAAGGGGTAAAGAACAAAAAATGTATTTTCGTTACCTTCGTTTCGCAAACAGAGTTTTCATTTTTTACTTCACTGTAATTAAGCCTATAAATGTGTCATCATTTGTCGTCATCCTATATGATAAGAGGTTTCACTCGCTTTTTTCGCCTTTTATTGTAGTATATACGTACCTTTAAAATTTTTATTTATGATAATTGTAAGATTACAAAACAAGAATAGATTATTAAACAAAAATAATTTTCTAAATAATGA
Organism: Trinorchestia longiramus; assembly: GCA_006783055.1. NCBI lineage: Eukaryota > Metazoa > Arthropoda > Malacostraca > Amphipoda > Talitridae > Trinorchestia > Trinorchestia longiramus. The sequence goes on from VCRD01000896.1 coordinate 189,415, forward strand.
TAATTGTTTATATCATGTATAAAACTTCTAATCTCTATTACTATGGTAAATTTACCTAATGGTAATACTCAAAAATGAATGCTAGATGAAGTTTACTATATATATACAAAACTAAATAAACTGCTGCAGCACCGGGCGACTTTCTTGCTACTGTTGTTGTTGCTGCTGCTGAGACCAAGGGCTGGCTAGAGGAAATAAATGTATCCCAGATTCGTGCAGACACCGGTCGGGCGTGTATTCTATGTAGATTTCTGCTAGTTTTCTGCATCACAAACCTCCAGAACTAAAATTTGCCTCGGGTTGTAATGTTTGATTTACTTTACAGAAATCTTCATGAATTATTGATGAAAAGTTTAGTCAATTGGGAATGAAGGTATTCGAGGAGAAGAATTTTTTCTAGGAGAGAACCGCTAGCCTGACCGTAATGCCTGATGCATTCCAGCACTCAACTGAACTGATGCTATCCCCCTCACACTCTCTTACTCTCCTACTCCCCCTCTCACTCTCTTACTCCCCCTCACACTCTCTTACTCTCCTACTCTCTCTCTCTTTCTTACTCTCCTACTCCCCCTCACACTCTCTTACTCTCCTACTCCCCCTCTCACTCNCTTCACTTCTACATCAAGTGAAAAATTCAACAAAAATTTGGCACAGTACTTTCAAAAATAAATGCAAAGCATACCATAGAAAACAAAGTAACACTAACAATTACATTATACATATACTCATGATTTATCATTATTGCGACACAGCCAAGAAGGAAATTCCTTTATCACAGAACAGAATAATATTTAGTACGAAAATAAACAGTCAACAAAAATTTAGCATAGTACTTCCAGAAATAAATGCAAAGCATATCATAGAAAACATTGTAACACTAACAATTACATTATATACTCATGACTTATCATTATTGCGGACAGCCAAAAAGGAAATTCCTTTATCACAGAACAGAATAATATTTAGTACGAAAAATCACAATGCCGATCGCGGCTAACTATTTATCTAGAATCTAAACATATGCAACGTATATATCTATTATCTACTCCTTGTACAAGTTCCTTGTTTGACTAGCTACGTATAATATAATAACTTGTGACTACCCAAGTAGACATAGACATGGGCTCCACGTGGTTGGCCCATCACAGCCCAACAGGCTGACCACATGGGCTCCACGTGGTTTTTTGGAAAAAGAAGCCCAGATGGGCATTGCCTGGGCCAACCACGAAGTGGCCCATATGCTACCCACGCGTCACCCACATGGATTTTCTATGTGTTAACCATGGGCTTTTCCTGGGCATTGCCTGGGCCAACTACAAAGTAGCCCATATGCTACTCACGTGTCACTCACATGGATTTGCTGGTGGTTAACCATGTTTCTCATGGTCGATCCCTCTGGTTGGCCAAGATAAAACCTATTTCCGTAAGTCAGGACGAAATGTAGGAAATTATCGAACTTACAACTAATTTCAGGCCTGAGCTTCCCCTCCCTATTAAGAAAAGTAGCTGTTAGAAAAATACCGAATGTTATTATCATTAACAGACGCAGGTAAAAATCTTACAAGAACAAATCTTCATCCTATGAATCGCATATTAGGTAGTAATCTGAATTATTTCTTAAGTTTCGACTCTGATGAATGTAAGCCTTCCTTCCAGGTGCACTCCCAGGGTAAATGTCAGTGATAGAATTTTATACCATGAAAGCGCAGCTAGAAGTCGGGCTATGAAGGAAATATCACCTTCCGCTGCATGGGCCGCATTATTGATGAGCGCATATCTCCTCGACAGCTCTTCGTTTGGTGAATGGTAGCATTGCTTCCAGTTCCACTCCCAGGGTAAATGTCACTACAAAAACTTTTTACCAAGAAAATGTAACTAAAAGTGGGGCAATGCAAGCCATTTCCCGCTGGACTGCATTATTGGTGAGGGTATGTATCCTTGAAAGCTCTTCGTTTGATGATTGGTATCTTTCATCTAGCTCCACTCAAAAGGTTAATGTCAATAAGGAGACTTTTCAACATAACAAGAGTCAAAAATGGAGCTATACCTGTAAAAATGGGAGCATTATTGAATTAGTTCAACATGAAAGGATTTCGAAATCCGAAATCTGAACTTACTTGCGAAAGCAATGCTGAAATTCATCAGACGCAACTGCATCCGATAGTGTAGTTAGATGAACTTCCCCCTGGTTGTTGCAAGTACTGACTGAACAGGTGTGATAACTTTGAAGTTCCTCGATGTCAATTGCAATGCCCCATCTGGAAAGTTCGGTCAGAAATTAACCCTTAAATGCACGCATTAATTCTAGGGGAGAAATAAAATATTTTTCTGGTTATTATGTATTAATATGACAAAATAAACATCTATAACACTGGGTAACAAAAAAATATTTTTTGAAAATCGTCCAGGGTTTTCCAGCTGAATTAGACTAATTTTTATGCTCTGAGTCCGATTTCTGCGGATGATCAGCTGAGAAACCGTTTTCCGTTTTCCTCAAGAAATAAAAGTCAACGTATCCAAATTCATTCAGTTTTTATTTACTCCATCAAATTTGATAAGCATATAA